>VDFB02231251.1:0-12087 GCA_007258455.2 Sequoia sempervirens | reverse complement strand
AATAAACCGACATCTCATCATGTATATCATCATCTGTAAATCGGTCAACTCGTCAGTCGAACTACGTGGTCTTTGCATGTATAAAATAGGCAAGGCTAATCTGTTGATTAGCCCTCGAGGCCCCTAGGATAGGTCTTTAGGTTAGTCTCTTGGTCAAAATCTCAGAAAATCCCAAAAACATTTGAAAAATAAAAAAAAATCAAAACATTTGTAAAACTTCAAAAAATACCAAAAACAGCCTCAAAACACGTCAAAATGTCAAAAACATCCAAATATTTGAAAAAATCCATCAGCCTCATCTCGCTTGCACCCGCAATAAACACCATTCATAATAAACTGACCGTCATCCTCAACCTTTGGTGAAACATTTAGAAACAAGTCTAGCAGGTTAAAAGCAAAACTCAAAAGCGTCAAGTCTCAAGTCTAAGTCAGTATGTAAACAAGCTGGTTAGGTCTTTGTGTCGATAGTCCATCATCCAAATAGTCCCATATCAATCATCTGATAACATCATGTCGTAGGATGAATCCTTCCTACAAGGGGCATTATTTACCAGAAATAACATTTTGGATAAACGAAATGACGTGCCACCATCCACTAACATGTCCTAGGATGTATCCTTCCTACAATGGGCATTATCTTTTGGCAATAAGTTTCGGTTCTTATCCTTAAAAACACATTCCCTTTGTTACAGATAGCGAACATCAACATGTTTGTGTGCTTGGTCTTTTTCTTTTGACTTATCTTATTGCGCTCAGTCCAAGGACCTCTCGATGATATCCGAACGAAGGATTTAGAGAGATAGGAATGGGGCAACTATCATTATCTTTTGTCTGTTGTGCTTGTTGGACGCTCTGTAAAATACTTGGCTAATACTTGCTTTGTTAGATATGTATAGAGGGTGTTTTGGCCAACTTTTTGACTATTGCATTGATAGGTTATACCTTTCCATGTTTTGGTCCGGGATGTTTGAAAATTCTAAAGTGCATCCTAGCAAGGTTTCCGTATGTCGTGTGTGAACAAGAATACTCCTATCTATTTGTCGAGTCAAAGTCCATCACACTAAGTACAACGCCATCCCGGTCCTTTATACCTTGATGCATCGTGCTTAGGCGTGTTATCAAACATAAAGTAAGTGACCCTTTGAAAATCCCAATCCTTGATAAGCAAATCATCATCATCATCTATCATCATCATCTCTAATAAAGTCTCAACCAATCATGGACTTGTTGGATCCTCTTGTCATCATCTCATTTCCATGCTAACATTGCATCATGAATAGTCCATCATGCATCCATCCTGTATCCACAAACCGTTAGCATCATCATCACCAATGCATCCATCATGCATCCATTCTGCATCTAGAAAACTGTCAGCATACCACATATCATTCATATCATACATCATAGGAAACATCAATCATTTCACATGCATTGCATTTGCATCATCATCATCATAATATAGATCTGTTAGTCTAAGTATTTCATAAATCATCCATTGCATAATCATAACATATCACATCATATCATCATTTAAGTTGTTTAGGATAATATAGATTTGTTATTCTAAGCATCTTGAAATCATCTCATTTGCATCGTCATCCATAACCATCCATTTTGAACCTCTTTATCGCGAGATCGACCCTCAAATCAAATCTTTTCGCTCGATCTCTCGAGGGGGCAATGTACCAATGTACTTCTTTCCGTTGGGGCATCCGAAAAGTAAAAAAAAATTAAATTTTGATCGCGGCAAGTTTATTCTTTGAACCAACGCAACAAGTACATTGCTTCAAAGAGGGGCAAAATGTAGACATGCAAAATTAACATTATGCATTCGATTGGATTCAGTCAAATTAGATGTTGCATTAGAACCATGCATCAATTAATCAAGTGCATTTTCATCCATTCATTTATCAAATAAACATTATCATTCAACCTTCATCTTGCATCATCCACTTAATTAAATAAATCAGGACTTAATTTAAATCAAATCCTAAATCATATTTCATCCTTTTCTAATTTAAATAAATCAGAAATTTAAGTCCAAAATGTCAACTCACCTAATTAGCATCAAATCAACATAATCATCAATCTAATCCTGATTAAAGGCTAATCCCATCCCACTTGCATTATCTAGATCTAGCCACTTGCACAATAAATCAATTTTATTGATTTATTAAAACCTCATTTTCCCTCAACATAACAAGTCAAACATGGCATTTATTGCTCTTCTTTCTTGTCCCCCTCTCAAAATTTATTGCAAATTTGAATTCAAATTCTCCCTCTCATGGGCACTCTTCCCAAATCTTGCACAACCATTGGCCTATCATCACTTGACAAGTGTTATCTTCTCATTGGAGGATCTTTAGTCCCACATTCACTATCTTGGCCAATCTCTCATCAACAAAATCTATAAAAGAAGGCTTAATCCTCATTCATGGGATCCACAATTTTATGCAAGGTTACTCTCTTCATTTGAGATTTGATCTTGTTCATCATCACTCCACCATCTCCATTTGCATTTCATCATCTTGAGTTTTGATCAAGGATTGGGAAAGGGTCACTAGCACATGTGACACCAATCCAACTATGGAATAGGTAGCTTGCTTTTGGTTTTCATAATGCTTTAGTCTTTTTATCATCATTTGTGGCATTTTGAAAGCATTTGCAATGTATTTCATAGAGGTATTTTGATAGAGTTTGCAAGGCACTAACCCATTGTTTGAAGTTTAGTTGTTTGCAGATTTTAAAAGGATGCCATACACATTCTACAGCTAAAGAACTCACAATACTGAAAGTAAATTGCTTAGAAGGGAACACCATAAATTCCAATCATCAATCAAAAATTACATCAAACTAAAATTTTTAGTAGGAATAAAAATATGAGCAAAAAAAAGGGCACTACTCTGTCTGCTCTAGCTACAAGAATAGTCACAAAATGGAATTCTAGTTGCTGCAAGAATAGTCGGTGCTAAACTTCTAACTAATTACTAAAAAGCAAGTAATACTAAACTAATACTAAACTAAGAGGACATATTACTCACCAAGTGGGGCCCCTTGGATAAGTATCCTCTAAAAATAATGAGAACTCAGATGCTTGAACTCAGAACTTTATTTTATTCACTGTAAATCATGAGTACAAAAGAGAGTAATGTATTTGTATTACTTAAAAATTCAGAGTTCAATTACAATATCCAATCGTGCAACTCCTAAAGAAGGAGCATCAAGTCTTTATTTATACTATCAACTAGACAAGGCAACCAACTCCGCGACTGGGAGGAAGCCATTTAGGGAAAACATAGAAAGTGGAGTGGTGGCAGTTATGCATGCATGAAATCTGGTCAAACATGTAGTCCAAACATAGATTTAGCACAATAGTAACACCCACATCTACTCAATCATTAAATTCCACTATAAGGTGGTTACATTCAGTTGCATTAGGAATATTTTTTCATCAACCTCTGTTGACCTTGAGTGATTCCTTTGTTAGACATTATGGTGCATGCCCAGCTAGTGGTGTCTTCCTCAATTTAGCATCTTCAAATTAAATCTACATGGTAATGTCAGTATGCACAATAACTACATATCTATAACCACCTTAAGGAACATTCATTAACCACATGCAAAATCAGTATAGATAATCCACATAATATGCTAATATCATTAAAACTTGTAGAAATAGGATTAATCCCAATGACAATGGTTTGAGGGAAAAATTATGAAAATAGCAACATTTAACATCAAATTCCATGAGAATTCACAACAAATTAACTATAGATTCTACCCAAAATTTGACCAAAAAATAGGCTCATCACTCCCCCCAACCTAGCATTTTGCTTGTCCTCTAGTAGGGGAAGGGTTGTTCTTCTGCTTGGTCAAAGCTCTAAAATTTTCAGCTGATAATTATCCAACATCAGTGGTTGTTGTGCATGAATCAGAATCCCAATACAATCCTCCCAATCTGTCCAATGTGCTCCATCTTTGTTTTTCTATAGCATTTTCATACTAGTAGAACCTAAATTTTGGCACGAGCCACATGAGAATGGGTGGCTGGAAAGTTAAGGGAAGCCAAAATCACCCCTTCGTTCTCCCAATTTGAATATACCTATCAATCCTTTTTAGTGTTGTAGCATAATTGTGGATGGAATGAGGTTCAACCTGCTTTAGATCATCAGTTAGGCTATTCCATCATTGTGATAGGTATCTTCTCATAGTTTCCTCCTTTGTTGCTTCCTTTACCTCATACTCATTGTAAACTACCTCAATCCAAGGCATAATCTTGTTGCCATAACTAGGTTCTGAGAAGAATTTTATGCTATTCTCTATAAATATCCTTTGGGTTGCTTGATTCATCCATAATGGGCAGAGGGATGTTAGACTCCAATTTCTTATAACCCCCATATTGTTGTCCCCAACTAATCTCATTTTGTACCCAAGACATAAATGCACTTAATTGGACATCCCCAACATACAACAATAGATTCTAATCATGGTCTTGAGTTATAGCATAATTATGCAAATAAAACTCACACAACAAATTCTTCATTTTAGGGGAGGTAATTTGATAAGCAGTAAAAAATTCATTAGGTGTGTCAATGGAAGGATTCAAACCTATGACAATCCTTGACAGATTAAAAGAGATATATTTCTCTTTTGGGTATGTGCAGGATCATGATGGGCCAAAAAGTGGTGATATGATAGGTATTTGTAGGGTATGTAGCTGATGACTTTTTTTTACCCAAAATTGATGAAATGAAAATTGTTTTTAAAGGATGTTCTTAGCTTTCCACCAATATAAATTATGTTTTACTTTGAATTTAATAAATAATTATTATTCATTTTCTATTTGAATTACGACTAAAGTTCTGATTGATAGGCTGATTGAAAAACATCTATAGCTTTGAAACAGTATCACGGTTTTGGAATTTAAAACATACATCACATTCTATGCTTCACATACTATAGGATTAAAAAAAGAAAAATTGAATTTCATGAAGTTTTGACCAAGTTAAGGTGGTTAGACATACGATTTTTTATATTTCTAAAATGTTGTAATAAAAAATTCATAATTAATTATTTACTTGGAAAAAAATTACAAAAAAATATGCATCACATCTAGAAATGAGTCCTCTACTTATTTCTAAAATATTATAAAAAAATATTATCATTTTATTGTGGTTAGGTGGTAGACGTATTTTTTCCTTAGCTTAAGTACTATCAGATTGAAATTTCAAATTTCACCGAAATAGACTTTTTTAAAACCTAGTAGTTTAGAAACTACATTCAATTTACTACAAATTATATTCTTACATATTTTTGAAATAATATAGATAAATTATTCAAATTTTTACGTCAAGTTTCCTAACTCTGATTTTTCTAAATTTTTTGCCACTTAAGGGCCTATTTTTTCTATGATGATTCTACACATACCCTTTTAGGTACAGAGCATAAAGCCTTGGAGGGGTCCTACATTCCAAAATATGTGGTATGAAGGTTTCCATATCATCCAACCTCTTCTTTAGGGTGGCAATTTTTGCATCCTTATCTTCAATCTCCTCATCCCTCTTTTGTATCTCCTTTTTCAATTTCTATTTTTCCTTTTTCCATTCTTCTTCCTTCCTTTGTATTTCTTTCCATAAATTCAAAATTTCCATATGTAATGTAAAATTGGGAGGATTATGAATTCATACCAATAATTTTGTCAAGGGTTGTCCTCATATAGTATAATCTACATGGATTCAGGTTGTCCAGTTGTCTGTGGTTGTAGGGGTATTGTTTCTTCTTCCATTTCTTGCTACAGGATCTCCTATTCTTGTTATGGCTATTGCTGCAGGACCTCTTTCTCATGTTGTAGGAAATCTTGATTTTCCCCAAACCTTCTGCAATGTTAGCAAGATCGGCCAGTGTTATATTTGCTGCTCTTTTAAATATGTCTTCTTCTTTGATATTCTCTGCCCCATTAGAGCTTTAGGGTCCTCATGTGATGTCTCGCTAGACTTAGGGATTTCTTGTGGAGGCATACCAATCGTTGGCTCAACTGGTCTTGATTTCCTAGGAGGTTTCTCACATTTTTCTTTGGCTATAGGATGAATAGTGTCATCCTTCATCTTCTTAGAACTTGGAACCTTTCTTTCCATTGGATACCTTTTGGCCTTTCCTTTTCTCATTTCTACTTATCTCTTTTGTGCCCTAGTTTTCATCAAGATGCCATGTGGAATGTCATCATCAGAATTTGAGGAGGAACTTTCTTTTTCTGAGTGCTCTATTCTAAAAGAACTAATTTCTATGGTTTCTTTGTTGCAGGAGGGTTTACACTAGGGCCTGTGCTAGAGGTTGAAGCACCAAGAGTGGCTTCAACTATGCTCAATCTCCTGCTAGACCTATGAGGTTGAGGAAAAAACCTATGTTGCAAGTGGTCAAGTCTAATTTGATCAACATTTATAAATTCTTCCCAGGTCATTCCAGACACATCATGCATAGAATTTTCAACTAGCAATTTAATCAGACAATGGTGGGAAATAGAATTGTCCCTACCTTTTTGGGTCTCAACCTCCATGGTTGAGAGAAGATTGTATAGCATGTTAGGCACATTCATCCTCCTTCCTTGCCTTATGTGACTCAAGAGTTTGAAATGTACTGAATGCATGTTCGACAGACGACCTTCATAGGTGAGATACCTTATAATGTAAATGATTGTCGGCTTCCATGGTTTGGGCAGAGAGGTTCTTTTTGCACCCTGTTTATCCACGCTGATTGGAGGGTCACCATGCACTGTAATTTCAACCCTAGCTGACCTAATGTCTCTGGAGGTAGGGTAATTTTTTTCATCAGCAAGTAACCCTATAACCTCTACAATTATTTCCTCAATTGCCACAGCCTCCAACCGTTTTACTATGGCTTTTCCTTTAGAAATTTTTTAGGTGAATTCTAGTGTAATGCTTTCATCAAAGCCATCCAACTTCAGGAAGTAATCTAACCATCCATAGTTTCTAAATTCAGCCAGACATTTTGTATTCTGCAATAAAACATCATGAACCAAGGGCTCATTTCAAAATATCCTTCCTCTCATTGTTTGCAATCAACTATCACTCTACAAAATTCCTCTCCTCCAATTCTTGTCTGAAATCCAAACACCTTCCTGCAATACCTACTCAATTTCCAATTCCAATATCAACTGAATTTTCCCTTTCTTTTGTTTTACCTTTTTCCTGCAACTCAAGATTATGATAGGGTCAATAATGGCAAGAAAAGGAGTGATAAAGGAGAATTATGATGGGAAGAAATGGCAACTGTAGTTAGTGCCACTTCACACATGCAAGTTGTCTTTTCATTCATATTTCAGATCGGCTCATTTTAAATTTTTTGATGTAGCCTAGCATAAATTGACACATGGTCAATATATTTGCATCTTTTTCTTTCCCCCCCAACCTAAATTTGGACATGTGTCCGCACATGCTAAATGGGAGTGGCAATTTGATAGGGAATAATGACATGTTATGTGAATGTCTATACTAACATACAGTGATTAAATGGATGTACTTAAAATATGATTAAAAGATAGTAATTAATGCACACATCTAGCTTAGTGCGTGGATAATTTATTACAAAAATCATGGAGAAAGTACCGTTCACCTTTTTAGGGAATAAATTGAGCAATTAATGAAAATGAAGTGGAATGAGGTGAGGTGGAATGAAGTGATGGAAGAGAGAGAAAGGTGGTGATAGATGGGTGAATGGGTGGATGGGTGAAGAAAGGGACTTCCACAAGAGCGAAAGTCTTTATTATGACAAGTACATACCTTAATTATCCAGAAAGAGGGACACTATGTCCACTTCCTTCAGCTGCAAGAAGATCAAGTGTTGAATGTTGGGTGAATTGTTGGAGGAACTCTTCTTTAGAAGCTGGCTTGTGATATAATATGAGGCGATGACCATTGAAAAGTAACTTGAATCTAATAGGGTCAATGGTAGTAAGCTAAACAACTCCATTAGGAAAGACCTCATTGATTTCATATGGTCCTACCCACCTTGTCTACAATTTTCCTATATTGTCCTGATATATTGAGTCATAGAGTAGGGCCCAATCTCCTGGTTGGAATTTCTTATTATTTATATATTTGTCATGCCACTTGATTCTTTGATTATGCACTCCCTTTGTATGATGCAGGTCTGCTCTCCTTATCTCATCCAAAGCATTTAGCTGCATGATTCTTTCTTTCTATGCCTTAGAAATGTCCATCCCCAAATCTACTGTAGTTTGAAGAGTCTCATATTCAAATTCAATGGGCATAATTGTTTTCTTTCCATACAACAATTCAAATGGAGTGAAGCCTATAGTTCTTTTCCAGGTTGTCATATAGGCCCAAACAACTTTTGGTAATCTGTTTTCCCAATCCTTTCTATGAATAGCTACAGTTTTGGTTAGAATGGCTTCAATTTCTCTGTTGGTCACCTCAACTTGGCCATTAGCCTAGGGGTGATAACAAGTAGACTTTTTGTGCCTTATGTTGTACTCATTAACTAGTGTTACAACAAGGGTTTATGTGAATTGATCCCCTTGATCAGTCACTATTTCTCTTGGAACTCCATATCTTGTGAAAATCTCCTCATAAAGAAATTTTGCAACCTTGTTATCTCTTGCATGCTTCATGTCCTTAACTTCTACCCACTTTGTCACATAATCAGTGCATACCAAGATATAAGACTTACCATTTGATGGAGGATCAATTGGTCCCACAAAATCCAATCCCCACTTGTCAAAGGAAGTGATTACTACCTGAGGGAAAAGTGGCATCTCATTAGATCTGGTTGGTCTACCCATTCTTTGACATCTATCACATTTTTTGCTATACCTTCCTGCATCCTTGTGGAGTGTCAACCAGTAATATCTTGTGTTCAAAATCTTCATTGTTTTCCTCTTTGTTACAAAGTTTCCTCCACATGGTTCATTGTGGCATACATGCAAAATTTCATATGTCTCATCTTCTCTCACACATCTCCTCATGATATGGTCTGGTCTAGTATAAAGAAAACATCCAACAATCCAAGAGAAAGGAAAATATTTTTCAATGAGTTCCCTTTTCTCTTTTGGAGAGAAGTGAGAAGGAACTCTACCTGTGACCAAATAATTGGCTATGTCAGCATACCAAGGTGTTTGTATACTAAGGGAGAATAGATGCTCATCAAAAAAAGAGTCATCTATGGGTTGATTGTCTTCTGATGTAGTCAAACTTGAAAGAAAATTTGTAACAATATTGGCCTTCCCTGGCTTATCCACAATGGTTATATCAAACTCCTGCATCAACAATAACCATCTTTCCAACCTAGCTATGAGAAAAGGTTTATTCATGAGATATCTAGTGGCTGGATGATTAGTGTGCACAAATATTTGGTAACTCATTGTGTAATGTCTAAATTTTTTTAGTGCATAGATTATTGCTAGCATTTCTTTCTCTATCACTATAAAATTGAATTCAGCTCCTTGTAAATTTTTGTTGACAAAGTAAATGGAATTTTCAAAAGCTCCTTCTTTATGTCCTAAGATTGCTCTTATGGCATAATCTGATGTATCAGTATGGATGTAAAAATGAAGTTCCTAAATAGGCCCTTTGAGTACAAGAGCATGCGTCAAAGTTACCTTCAAGTTAGAAAATGCCTTGTCATAAGCTTCAGTCTGTTGGAATTCAACATTTTTAGTGAGAAGAATATACAATGGTGCTGCTACCTTGCTGAAATCCTTCATAAAATTCCTATAATATCCTACATGACCCAAGAAACTCCCAACATACTTCTTTTTTGTAGGTGTGGGAAGATTTGTGATTACTTGAATCTTTGCAAGATCTACTTGAATTCCCTTGTGGGAGATGTAGTGACCAAAAACTACACCTTCTTGAATCATCATAAAGAACTTTTCACTGTTTAAGGATAGGTTTTGGTCTTCACATCTCTGTAGGATTCTCCTAAGATTTTCCAAGGCTTGATTAAAATCAACACCATAAGTGGTAAATTCATCCATATAAATTTCCATGTAATCATGAGAAATGTCTGAGAATATGCTAATGACTGCCCTCTAAAAGGTTGCAGATGCATTGCATAAGCCAAATGGGAGTATCAAATAGGTAGAGGTCCCCCATGGATAGGTAAATGTGATCTTCTTTTGGTCATTTGGTGCAATTTGGATCTAGTTGTAGATGATGAATCCATCTAGAAAAGAAAAGTAGCACTTTTCGGCAAGTGTGTCCAAAAATTGATCAATGAAGGGTAAGGGAAAGTGGTCCTTCTTGGTGGCAGCATTAAGTTCCTTGTAATCAATAAAAACTCACCATTTCCCTCCTTTCTTAGGAACAACCACTAATGGAGACACCCACTGACTATCTAAAATGAGGTAGATAATTCTTGCATCTAGTAATTTCTGTAGTTCCCCTTGTATAATTTCTCTTAGTGCAGGGTTAATTCTTGTTTACGGATATCCTATTGGGGTACAATCATCTCTGATGTAAATTATATGTGTACAAATTTTAGGGTCCAATCCCTTCATATCATGATAATCCCATGCAAATGCATGTTGATGGGTTCTTAATAAGTTTTCCAATAAAAATTGTTGTTCCTCACTTAATTTACTATTAACATTCAGATATTTTCCTTCTAGCACATGTACTTATGTAGTTAACTCTTTCATGGTTGCTTCATTAATACATGGTACCTTTAGTTCATATGGAAGCAATGTATGGGACATACCTGTTACTGCAGGAACAATGGTTGTAGGAAGAGTGGTTGTAGGAAGAGTGGTTGTAGGAAGAGCAGGAAGAAGTGTTTTGACTGGAGTAGCATAATGAGAAGATGATGCTTCCTCTACTTCAAAATGGTTATGAATGATGTTTTCCAATACTTCATCCTCATCTTGGAGCTACATGAAATATATTTTTCCTAACATCATAAGTTGTGCCACATAATTAACTTCCCCGGCCTTTTCACAAACATGTGGCCATACAGGATTATCTTCATCATGAGATGGCTAAGCAGGTGGATAAAGAACAAATTTTTTAGTGTTCTTCCCATCTTAAATGGTCATCTCACCTGACCAACATCCAATTTATGCATCTACAGTTGCTAACCAAGGTCTTCTAAGAATAATGGGATAGTCGCCTAGTGTAGCTTTAGGAGAAAGAATCATAAAGTCTGTTGGGTACTCCTAGGAGTCTAAAACTACCACAAGATCCTTCACTACACCATCAAGCTTAATAATAGAGCTATCAACAAGATATGGGATAGTAGGAGTAGATCCCATGCTTGCAACATTTAGTTGTTTCAGGATTTCATTGGTCATTACATTTATTTTTGCCCCTAAATTAATTAGAGCATCATTAATTTAGATCATGTTTATAACAGCTACTACCACAGGACTACCTAGGTCATTATACTTGGGGATAGTTACTTTTACCATCATGATGTTGACTAGTTGTGCCACCACATGAACTGTAGTTGGGTATTTCTTTTTCCTACCTGGCTTCTTGAGGCATGCTTCCTTGATTGCCTTGCCATAAATTGGGACATCCTTTATGGCCTGAAATAGAGGTATTTGGACACATATGTGCTTCAGCTGATCCAAGATGTCAAAAGTTGTATCCTGATTTTCTTCCTTCTTCGAAACTTCCAATATCTGAGGAAATGGTGGTTCTTGTTTAGTGTGCTTGACTTGGACTAGTTCAGGTTTCTTAGGTACACTTGGTGGAATGAGATCATTTAGAGGTTCCTCCTCTTCTTCCATAGGAAGCTCAGTGATAATGGGATTGGAAGTGGCTAGTAGATTAGTTCTTGAACATAATTTGATGTCACTTACACTCACAACATATGCAGGGAATTGATTTGAATCAACAAAGTATGCAGGTTGCTACTGTGGTTTGTTATTTGGATTGGGTGTGGGCTAAGCTGGTAGATGAGTAGGTTTAGGTGCATTTGAGCTTGGATTAGTAGGTGGAGGCATTATAGTAGGTTGTTGAGGCTAGAAGGTGGTTGCATGTAACTGGTTATCTAGGCAGGCTATTATTGTCCTCCCCTCCATTGATTTTTTTGTTGCTAATTTTTAGGAGG
>VDFB02231245.1:0-19140 GCA_007258455.2 Sequoia sempervirens | reverse complement strand
CAACAAAGAAGATAATGTGGATGAGTGGGTTACCCAAGATCATGACCCTGATCCTTTCAGTCACACCAAGGAGGAAAGGTTAGACATTTACATGATCCAAGAGTCTGATACATCGGTCCCTAATCTGGTTAAAGGACAAGATCAACTTCTAGTTGGTGACAAAAAGTTCCTGAAAGACGAAGAGGTGGTTAAGGAATGGAAAGAGCCTCTCTTTGAAGGTCAAGTTTCAGATCAAGATGAAGACCTTGGAGAAGATGAAATATCTGTTCAAGAATGAATGAAAATACTTTTTGAAAATGAAACTTCAGATAAAGAAGAAATCCCCAAAGAATATGGAGAGGTTGATTAAGAATGGTTGGAGATGTAGTTCGATGATCAAACCTTGAATCAGGGGGAGGTCTATGAAGAGGAATTTCGTATTGAGGTAAGTAGGGCCATTGAGAACTACTTTGAGAGAGAAGATTGTATGGATAAAGAGAATTTGTTTCTGGAAGATTTTGAGTTCTTTGTTGAAAATTGTGAAGATACAACCATTATTGAGCCACAACTTCCAATCGAATGGTTAAAAGGGCTACCCAACTTTGATGTTGAAGTTAAAAGGAGTATGGCCATGATGGGGTCAATGGATACTAGAGAAAAAACATTCTATGAGAGGTACTTTAACAAAATATTATCTCAGAAAGCTAATTTTTAGTTGAATGAGGAGCCGAATGATAACATGGTAAGAGAATTCTATGAAACAAAGTTCAGAGAATTTGTTGATGGAAACTTTTTTCTCAAGTGGGATGATAACAAGAATAAACCAGGAAGACATTCTAAATTTGGTGCAATTTGGGTGGGCTTGTATGTCATAACATAATGCAAAGAGCATAATTCATTTAAGCTCTCAAGGCTGACTAGAGAAGTGCTACCAATCCTTGTCAATGGGATCCATTTGAAACATT
The DNA here is from genome assembly GCA_007258455.2 of Sequoia sempervirens. Classification (NCBI taxonomy): domain Eukaryota; kingdom Viridiplantae; phylum Streptophyta; class Pinopsida; order Cupressales; family Cupressaceae; genus Sequoia; species Sequoia sempervirens. Next base: position 18,196 of record VDFB02231245.1, on the reverse strand, counting down.
GCTTTTGAGGTTCTAAATTCTACCCTTGTACTATAGTAGAGTAGTTTCTGCTAATAAGTGCCTAGATCACTTTATTTTCAGTAGTTTTCTTTTCAACAAGTGCTTCTGCGCATTGCTTTCTGGCCGCCAGGGCCTTGTTTGTTTGTTGTTTTGTTGTTTTCGGTGTTGGTTTTATTGTTGTATGGAGTTGCAAGTTTCAAATTTTTCAAAACTTTTGAGTTTCAGAAGGGAAGAATTGACTCCATACCCAATGGCTATGCATAAGGCAACTAGCCTAGTGCTTAGTAGGCAAGCATCTAGCAGAGGTCACCAAAAGGTTATCAATTTTTCACTCAGCTCAAATTGACAGAGCTGGTTGATTAAAGTTCATTTTAAGGTGAATAATTTCAGTTTGTTTCTGCAGATGTTCTAACCATTGCAAATATTTGAATTGTTGACTTCTTAAGAAGAGAAATGTGTTTTCGTTGCCATATGTCATTTGCAACATAATATTTCATGAAATGAAAAGGAAATACTTTCTTTTGTATTCAATTTTCATACATAATGATTCATATATTGTTTGCAAAAGAAAGGTAAAAAATTGAACAAGAATTATACAAATGTTGTTTTGTATTCATTAGAGTAAAAAGGAGAATCAAGTGTCCCACACAAGCCATGGGAGTAGGTGGAGCAATGTACCATAAACAATATTCTATGCTACTGAAGATAAAAGAGAGAAGAGCATGTAAGAAAGAACATAATTGTCATTGTTTGGTTGTGCCTTTGAGTTGACTTCAGTGTTGAGCTCTCCCTTCTACTTCCTTGCTCCAAGTGAACCTGTAAGTGGATGAAATTTTTGTTAGAGCTCCGAATATGAACACTCCTACATGATCCATCAATAGTAATGTAGAATACTGTCTATGATGCATTGAATCAACTGAGCAAAGACAAGAGGAGTACAAGAGAATACCAAGGAGAACATATCATGAGAAACTTCTGAATTTATTGTTTTAATATAACATTGTTTTTTTCTTGTGCAGGTATAGGAAAATCCATGTTGCTGATTTGTTTTGAATATCATAAAGCATGTGGTATAAAACGCGCTCCAACAAGGATTGAGACCCGACATACTGCCCCTCAACATTCCATAGAGGGTTTTCAGAAAAAGAAACAATTCAATGTTGCTCAAGGAGATATACATCTGAAGGAGTGCATCCAAGTGCCATGAAAGCTCAAGAAAGTGATCATCTAGGACATTCAAGTATGATAGTGCAATGAATTGAAAATCATAGAGGATCAATTGCTCAAATGAATTACCATCAAGTGCATCATCATGAATTGTGATAGTCAACATCCATACATAATGCCTTGTTTACAAATCAAACAATAACAATTGAAGCAAATGAAGAAGCTTCTAAACATCAACAATAGCTATTTTTATTTCAAAATCTTCCATTCAAAGAATAGTCTTATATCAACTATTGCTGCCCAAGAAAAAAAAATGCATGAAGAGTGCCAAAGCAAGTTTTGGTTCCATCAAAAAATGAGTTTTCCAATTGCTGTAAGTGAACTTATTAAAGCAGAGGATGAATGGAAAAGAGGCATGGTTGAATCTGGGTACAATGCATTGAGTGTTTGAGTGAATACAATGTGAAACAATAGCATTCATGAAGGTAATTTGTAGAGATTAAGCTGTTTGGAAACTTTGATGCCATAAATCTGAAGGGGAATCTTATTGTATGATTCTATGTTCTCAATAAAGTATAAAACTATGGTGAAAGTGAGAATAGATATGCATTTTTCTGAGCATTCAAGTGCATGAAATAAGAGATGATAAGCATCAAAGTGACCTACAAAAATACCACAATGGCTAAATGCAAATGTTGCATGAAAAAAAGTAAACATATCAATATGTAGTGCATTTGAGAGTAAGTTTTTATATGTTTCATCAAGCAAGTCTACATTCTAGAAGTAAGCAAGTTTAAAAGAAGTCAAATCATGTTGGACAATGAAAAAATGAAGTGATAGTGGTGAACACATAGATTGGATTTCCTTTGATTTTTAGAACAATAAGCTTATGTTGTAGTAAGCCAATGTCAAACAAGTTAGGGTTTCAAATGGATACAAGTGCAATGGTGCCCAGCTCGGGCTTTTAAATCAAATCCCACATAGGTTTACATGGTATTATTCCAGAATGCAAAAGTAATGGAGTAACTCGAGCTCATACAGAATGCAAGAGAACCCTAGACTATGCTCTCATACCTGCGGCCTAGAGAAGCAATTTCTCTTCATAAATCACATACACACTCAAGGTTCATGTTCAAAATGCAAGTACAAGAAGAAATAGCAAGGGTTCGAGCTCTTGCCAATAGTGACTCTTTTAGAAAATGAAAAAACCAAAGCTATAGGCAGCGGCCATGAAGGGTTTTGAAAACCCATAAAATGGAGAACTTTCCTTCAAAAAAAATGTTTTCATTTAACAATAATATCATTTGCACATCATGGGTCGAGCCCATAGTCATCTATTTTGCAGAAATAGAGGAATACTCATAGCATGGTCGTGGCCTATATAATGGCCAAACTCAGAAAATCCACAAAATATTCATTATTTTTTGTGAGAAAAGCTTGAATAATCTTTTATTTAAGAGGGAAATGCTTTTAAAATGGAGGAGAGCTCACCTTGAATTTTTCTATGGAGAAGCTCATTAAAGCCCGCGGCCAAAGCAATTTTAGAAGCTCGAACAAACTCTCATATGGTGGCCACAATGAATGACAGGGGGTATCAACACAATAAAAACATAAAATGAATCAAAAACCACAGTCATGGCTACACCTTAGAGGCCTTTTTTCTCTTTCAGATGAATTCAAAGGTGCATCAAAATGCAAACAAACAACTTACCAATGATTGTAGAGAAGAACCAATAAGAATGGCATCAAAAAATGGTGAAGAATCGAGCTCCAAGGCTCCAAACCCTAACTCCCATGGCGGCGCGCAACAAACCTCTTTCTCTTCAAAGTGGCCAATGCAAAATGATGGTGGAAAATGTGTTTGGAGGCAGTTTTGTGGCTAGGGTTTTCTCCATGCCCTAAGTCGAATGTGATTTTTATCACATTCTTTTGTTTTTTTCAAACATGTTATTAATGCCTTGTTGCCTAGGTCGAATGCCTTAGGCATTTTTTCTGATTTTTAAATAAAATCAAATTTAAAACCATACGCATTGCCCCTCTCACTAGGGTAAGCCTCTTCAATGCCTTAGAAACATTTGATGCCATGAACTCTGCCTTAGGAAAAATTGAATGATGACTCTAGGCCCTCTAATTTTTGCCTGTCTTGAATATTTTAGAGTTTCCTTGGAGTCCAAATCACTATATGTGCTAAGGGGGGCCACAAAATTTCTATGATTTTTTATAGAAAAATCAAGAATATTTAGAGGCTTAGTTTAATATTTTGATTTTTTGCACAAAATTGCAAAAATCAGAATGTTTGGGGAAACATTGTAAAAATCAAATGTAATTAGGCTTTCTATTTTTGTTTCCTAAAACTACAAGATGTAAGACACTGATTAAGCAATGTTTCTATAAATTGCTTAATTAGTTGTTATTTAAATGTAGTTAAGTTGTGCACTTGAGTGACATCAAAACTTGTCATTTTGAGTTGAGTTATTGGGTGGATTTGAAGAATTGAAGACAAGCTGAAGTTTCTATTTTCAGTTTCCAGCTGTTTGCACCTATTTTGGTGGATTTTTTGGATGCACCCTTTGGAGATGGAAAGTTTCCATCTTTTTGAGGTAGTTTGGAGCAGATTTTTGGCACTATCATCCAGGCTTTTGCTTGAGATTGAAAATGCAGAATGACTTGCTTTTTGGAGAGGAAATGGGCCAGATTTTTCTATTTTTCATCATGGGTGTCACTTGGAGGTTATATAGTTTGAGAAATTCGAATTTCTCATGGATAAAAATTATGTTTCTTGCTCTCATATGCATTGCAGAGAGTTTTGTAAACTTTTGAATCATATTTTGATGTCTTTCTCCTTCAATTTTAATACAAGCAGTAGAGTTATCCTTTCTTTTTTTCTTGTTATGCACTTGCAATGATAATCTGATGATTGTTTGTGATTCAGAGTGGTGAATCCTTCTTTTGTCTTATTGTTGTGAGTTGTGGGTGAGGATTGAAGTTAGTTCGAGTTGCATATTGTATTCAATGATTCATGAATCTTTATGCAAAACATTATTGAGCTAAATTTTTTGGGATGAATTGTGAGGGCTAATGTTTTAAGAGAGATTGTTGTGAGCTAAGTTTTGTCAAAATATTTGAATGTCTAGCTGATCATCTTAAGTTATAGTTTTCATTTTTCAGCTTTCTTCCTACCTCTTTCCCCTGAAAAGTTCATTGGTTAGGTGATTATCTAGAGGGAACCAACCCACTCTGGAGATTCACTCTGACCAATTGATTAACCCACAAATTAGAGAGAGTTTCCATGTTGCAATAGTATATCCAAGCCTATCTTGACTGAGGGTGCAATCCTAGTTGTAGACATTAACCTTGGACACTCATCTTGGAGGCAAGAGTTGGAAGAAATAAAGATGAATTTGGATGCCATTGTTCTTAGAGTACAAAAGTATAAAAAGAAGAAAAGAGAATTGAAGGAATGGGTTGCTACCTTGGAACATTTTATAAAATCATTAACCCTATCTAGTCAAGCACAAGCTGAATTTCCCCAACATCCATTACTAATGTCACAAGAACAGGTGGATGCAATTGCAATAGTTTTCCATAAAATGAATGTATTTTAAGAATGGATCGAGTATTGGGTGAGGCAGGGAGAAGAATTCATTACAGATGCAATAGGAAATTATAAGGAAGCATACCATTGGTCTGAGAAATCCATAAGATTTGTACATGAATTCAGGGTTTTCCAGGAACAAGTTGATGCTGAAAGGTGAAAGGTTGAAATTCTCATACAAATGGATGTCCAAGAATTGATACAAAGAAATGTAATTTCAGAGCAAGAAGTTCCATTTCCAGAAAAATGGAAGGAATAGTTAAAATGGGAAGGTGACATATTGATACAATGTATAGAAGGATTTGAAAAGGTCAGCATGGAATGTAGAAAATTGCTTGATAAAGATCAAGACTTTGTTTAAATGCTAGCACATCAAGGTTGTGATCTCCAAATGCTAGGACAGGAGGGTAAAGAAGCTAAAGCCTTCAAGTAATGGATTGAAAGGATAAATAGAGACCCTATTTAGTTATTAACTTGAGAGCTCATTGATGATATTATACAGTGTAGAAAAACCATAGCTAGATATGAAATAGACAAAGCGCAAAGGAATGCTAGTATCCTCTAGGTATTAGAAGAATGCACTAGGCTCAAACTCACTTGGAAGGAAATACAAGGGATTTCAAAAGAACATATACATAAAATATTGAATTATTTCTGAGAATATCAATTGAAGAAAGGCAAAGAAAAGATCTTGGTGTTAGGGTTAGAGATGGCATATATCCAATAATTAAATGCATATTTAATTAATAAATAGAGAAACTAAACACACACATAGAATAAATCTTAACACAGAGAATTTAACGTGGTTCACCCAATCTGGGCTACATCCACCAAACCGCAACCATCCAATACTTATATTATCCAGTGTAAGACCTATTACAATCCTTGCGAATAATCATGTTTTTCATAATACTGTAATACCCATCTGAACCCCTTTTAACAAGCTTAGAAGCTTCCAGATTTTGGGTTCTACAAAATTGGATTTTTCCTTTTTCATTGATTTTTCTTTTTTTCAGTGATCACGCGAAAAAGTAGGAGGGATTTTGCCATTGTGGCTGTCACTAACCCCCCGCTGGGCTGCTACCCCGAACCGCCTCGGTCTAACCCATCCCTGATCCCTAAGTAAGAATAGCTTAGTGTACAAGATATAATGGGCTATACAATATAGCATGATCAGCCAAGCCACATACCAACAATCTCCCACTCTTGAGACCTGGACGTGCCCCACACCAACACAATCTCCCACTTGAGACCTGGATTCTCCCAGACGACACTACCATACCATGTACCCCACTAGAAATAAGTACCTTGGACCCTCAAGGTTTCATTATACTTTTAATTCAACCTTGAAGACCAACCGTCAAGAGGATCTCAGCCCCTTGTCACCACTTTGTAACCATATCTCCTAGATTGACATCTATGTGTATCTTGTCCAACTTGACCTGTGCATCCTACAACATCGACCGAATGAAATGATATCTCAACTGTATGTGTTTTGTTTTAGAATGCAAGGCAGAATTATTTGTAAGATGTATAGCACTCTGGCTGTCCGTAAACAAGTAATTTCCATCCTATTGTTTTCCCAACTCAACCATGAAAAGTTGCAGCCATATCATCTCCTTTGCTGCCTCTGTTGCAGCAACATACTCTGCCTCTGTGGTGGATAAATCAACCACCTTTTGCAATCGAGAAATCCAACTCACTGTTGTCCCACCAACTATAAATACATAACCTGTGGTACTCTACCTGTATCTATATCCCCTACCAAATCTAAGTCAACATAGCCTTTTAAATCAGTATTAGACCCCCCAAAACATAAACAATTATTCGATAAAAATTTCAACACTGAGAATCCATTTTACCACATTCCAATGCTCAACTCGATGACTCAAATACCTGCTAACAACTCCTATAGCATGTACAATATCCGGTCTAGTGCATACCATGGCATACATCAAACTGCCTACAACTGAAGCATATGGTACCTTGGACATTTTTTCTTCCTCCTCTTGTGTCTTTGGACACATCCTTAGTCAATTTAACATGACTAGGAAAAGGTGTGCTGACAACTTTTGCATTCTCCATATGAAATCTCTGCAACACCTTTTCAACATAATTAGCTTGAGATAAATTTTTTTTTATGTTTTTCCTATCTCCACAAATTTTCATACCAAGGATTTGTTTTGCTGCCCCTAAATCCTTCATAGCAAAAGAGTTTGCTAACTGTTGTTTTAGCTCACTCTATGTGATCCATGTTAGACCCTTCTACAAGCATGCCATCAACATATAGACATAAAATAATGTAGCTATCATTATCCAACCTCTTAAAATAAACACAATGGTCAGAATTACACCTGCTGTAGCCTTGCTTAGCCATAAAACTATCAAATTTCAAGTACCATTGCCGAGGTGTTTGCTTCAAGCCATATAAACTTTTCTTCAATCTGCACACTAGTTTCTCCTTACCTTTGACCTCAAATCCTTGTGGCTGGTCCATATATATTTCCTCTTCCAAATCACCATGGAGAAAAGTTGTTTTAACATCAAGCTATTCCAAATACAAATCTTCAGCAACCACAATACTTAAACTAGTATGAATAGAAGTCATTTTAACAACCAGAGAAAAAATTTCATCAAAATAAATGCCTTTTTTTGTGCAAATTCCTTTACAACTAACCTGGCTTTAAATATTTTCTTACCTCCATCCTCCTTCTTTCAAAATTCTTATAAAACCATTTTTTTGGTGTAAAACCTTTTTACCTACAGGTAACTTGCATAATTCCCAAGTCTTGTTTTTCAACAAAGAGTCAATTTCTTCTTCCATTCCACACTCCCACTGAACCTTGGTATCCACCTGCATAGCTTCATCATAATATTCTAGTTCACCAACATCAGCTAACAAAATAGTATACAAAGAGGGAGAAAATATTCTAGAGGTCTACTGATCTCTTGAAGATCGCTCAACAAGAGTTTGTGTATTTGTTGTTGCTGTTGTTGCCCATCATGAGGGAACCACTGAAACACCATTTTGGAATACTGATCCAACATGGTATAATTCATTTTCTTTCTCTTCATGTCAGAAGTAAACAAATCTTTTGTACAACACTTTCTCATTGAATATGACATCCCCCTCGCTTCCTCACAATTTTCTAATTTTCAAAATCCCAAAGCCTATAACCAAATCCATCAATGCCATATCCAACAAATATATATTTCTTTGATTTTGCATCAAGCTTGGTTCTATTTTTCAGAATCTACATGTGCAAATGCTTCACAACCAAGGTTTTGAGAAAAGAATAAATCACCTTCTTACCTTTCCATGCTTCCTCTGGAATACCACAACCCAAAGGATTAGAGGGACCTCTATTAATTAAATAAACAACAGTGTTTATAGTCTCTACCCACAATTTTAAAGGCAACCCAACATGCAATCTCATAGTCCGTGCACACTCCATTATTGTTCTTATTCATGTACCACTCCATTTTCCGTGGAGTCCTTTTGAAACCATTTTCTCTTATGAATACCATTAGAGGAACAATAATCTTCAAACTCTTTACTGCAATACTCACCACCATTATCGATCTGACATTTTAACCTTTTACCCATCTCATTCTCAACCAAGCTTCCATTTTTTAAAAGTTCTCTTGAAAAACATTGATTTCTAAGGAAATAAATCCATACCCTTCCTTAGTTGCATCATCAATGAATGTAAATATAATACGTAGAGCCACCGAGAGAAGATACCTGAGTTGGTCCCCATACATCCGCATGCACAAGCTCCAATTTCTCATCTTTCTTTTGCTTCCCATCCTTGAGAAAACTAACTCTCTTTTGTTTTCCATACACACAACTTTCACAGAAATCTATATTAACACATTTTAGACCCGGTAAAACATTATTTGAATGAAGTACTTTCATACCTTTTGCACTCATATGCCCAAGTCTATTATGCCATAGTGTTGATTCAGAATCCACAACAACTGTATGATCTTCTGCTTGCTGAACTGTAGCAACTATTCCTGAACATTGATCTTTTTCTATAACAATTAAAGTAGAAGGAATAGTATGACCTCGTAATAAAGATATAAGGTGCCTACTTTCACACCTTTTGCTACCACTAAGGCATCCTTTGTAACCTTCCAATTTTTATCACTAAATATAACAACACAACCTTCATCATCTAGTTGCCCTACTGAAATTAAATTTTTGCTTAACTTTGAAACATGCCTTACCTCATGTAGTAGCCAATGATTCCCATTTTGCAACTTAATCTTGATTCTTCCCCTTAAACAACTGATAGGGTTCAAGTATCTCCTAAATAAACTGTTCTAAAAATCCTCTTGTTGGATTACAATCAAGAAAAATAACTTCTATGGGGTAGTAATAAAAATGAAGCCCCCACCTAACACCCAAAAATCATTAACATTATCAAGGGAAAGAATCAAAGCATCCCTGTGATCATTACTTACCACATTTGTCTCTTTACTTCCTTCATTTTTGTCTCCTTTATTTTTCTGAGACCAACAATCTTTCTTTAAATGACCCAACTTACCACAGTACCAACAATCCCTCTTGTCTCTAGATTGGGACTTTGTCCTTTTTATTTTCCCCTTGTGACTTTCCCACAATTTCCATATACTATTTCCCTCCTTTGTCACTGCCAGATTTCCAAAATCACCGATGTGATGTTCCACCTAAGCTTTTCTTTATAGATTTCCTCACCAAAATAACACCAATAACATCATCAAACTTCAATGTATTCGAACCAAAAACAAAATTACTAATAGTCATTACCAAGCTATTCCAACTTTCAAGAAAAGAACTCAAAATCAAAAGAGCCCCAACTTCTTCATCAAAGTTTACATTTACAAAAGTTAATTGACTGGTGACTGTATTAAACTCATTTAAATGATCAGTAACTGACCCACCTTCTACCATTTTCATATTAAATAAACGCTTCATAAGAAATACCTTATTCGAAGTGGAAGGCTTTTCATATAACTTCGCTAGGGTTTCCATCAACTCTTTAGTTGTCTTTGTCAGTTGTGGCCATTAGTACATTGATTGAAGTAGGGTACAAACTAATCGCCAAGAGCCTTTCTATCCAAGATCTCCCAGTCCCTATCCTGGACATTGGTTTGGTTTCTTGGTTTTCCTTCCAATGGCAGCCATAAATCCTTCCTCGAGAGATAGTCCTCCCATTTGTATCTTCCATAACCTGAGTAGTTCTACCCATTAAACTTCTCATTTTACCCCTTGCCTCCGCCATTTCTCCCACTCAACCATGAGAACTTCCTACGACGAGTAATCTAAACACAACCCCTCCGACACCAATTTGTTAGGGTTAGAGATGGCAGATATCTACCAATTAAATGCAGATTTAATTAATACACAGTGAAACTAAAACACACACAGAATAAATTTTAACACAAAGAATTTAATGGTTCACCCAATTCTGCCACATCCACCAAACCGCGAACCATCCAATACTTTTTATTATCCCTGTAAAACCCATTACGCATCCTTTTGTGAATAATCACGCTTATCATAATCAGAATACCCATCCGAACTCTTTAACATGCTTAGAAGCTTCCAGATTTTGGTTCTACAAAATTGAACCCCAACAAGAATAGGGCTAGGTACAAGATACAATGGGCTATACAATATAGCATGATCACCGCCACATACCAACACTTGGAGTCCAACCTAAAATGATGAAGGGAAAATCGATATTGATACCGTGAGGTGCTCGTAAAAAGAATTTTTTGTTGTATTTGAGTTTTGTAGGCTGTTCCCAGTCCTAGAAGATGTTTCCCTTCTGGTATTCTAAAGGATGTCGATAGCCTTGATTTATGTGACATATTGCATACCATAGTTTGAAAGAGAAAAGTGTTGTTGTGAGGAAGTCAAAGGTTTGACTTTGTTTAGAATATTCTGATGACCATTGGATTACGCCATGTGCTGCATTTTGATTTACTATTTCTGATTCTCTGGATAAATTTTAAGTTTGAACTCTTGGGTCCTTGTTCTTATAAAAGGCTATTTACTGCTTTATTTTTGTTTTAAGTTCAAAATTTGTGGATGTCAGAAGAGACAAAAATTCTTTAAGTTTTGTTATTTTTTCCTTTTTTTTGAATCATTCTAGTCTATAAACTTGTATGCACGTAGATATTAATAAATATTAGAGCCAATTTGATAGCTACCTATCTCATGAATCTTTATAGCTGGTTTTGTTAGTTTAACCAAACAAGACCGTAGGTTGTGTTGTTTAAGGGTGCATACAAAACCTACTCGGTGTCCAAACTAAAACCCCTCTCTTCAAAAAAGCTCAACCATTTTATATGTAGCTGTGGAAGTAACTGGTGAAGTATATAGCGGTTTGCCTTTAATTTGCTAATTATTTGGGAAATGCATGGAGAATAACCTGGGAGAAATTTAATTTTAGTATTTTATGCTTCATTTTAGGATAGATGCTTAAATTCTTGGAAAATGTTTTGAAAAATAGATGAATGAATGAAAATTTATTGAAAATCTTCAATTCTTTATGAAATTGTTGAATGCTTAAAGCTAAATTTAGTTAAGTGGTAGAAAAAATGTTTATGTTCATGAAGTATTATTTCAAATCTTTCGATTCCATGATGTTAGTTTATGATTGAATTGGAAATATTTTGTAAAATGCTTATGATTCTTAATGAAACTAGAAACAACCTTATTCCCTTTGAGATTAATAGCAATATCACATCATACCCTAAAGTGAACCTAGTGTTGTCAAGACCTGACTACTAGAAACTTGGGATTGAACTAATCCAACCTTTTTCCTATCATATGGATCCCCTAGGTTGTCTTTGGTTTGTGTGTGAAGAATTTATTCACCCTGTTGTTGCAAGTAACATCGTCATCAACAAAAAATGGCACTAGAAGGAGGGCCTCACTATTGTTCTTTTTGTTTTGTTAGGTTTTAAACTAGATTTTTGTAGAGTCACTAGATCTCGATTTGGTGATCCTCATGTGAATTTAGTTGAGCTTAGTGGTCAAATGTCATCTAGACCTCAAAAGTATGGAAATGTAAGTATGAGTTCGCAGAATTTGACTGTTGTTGTAGCACCACCTTCTCCCATAGTGATGGCCTTCTTTAATGTAGAGTCACTGATTATTGCCATGTACAATGATTTACTAAAAAATCTTGATAAGTTGTGTCCCAAGTATTATCTCCACAAAGATGTGGAAGAACATATTAGTATCTTTAAGGATACATGTTTTAGAGCAAGGATTCAACATGAAGACATCATACGTAGGTTGTTTCCTTACACCTTAAGCGATGAAGTTTATCAGTGGTATATCAACGTACCACGCAATTCTATTAGATCATGGCAAGATATGGAAAGTCAATTTTTGGACATATTTAGAACACTGACTAACCTTGCTTTGTTATATCACCAATTTGCTCAAATCAAGAGGTTCAAAGGAGAACCTGTAATTGCTTTTAATGACAGGTTTCAAAAGGCTTACTCTAGGCTACAAGCACCTTATGTAGTAGATAATTTTTCTGCTATTGTAGTTTATTATACAATAGTAGATCCTTTAATTGCTATGTTTGTAAAGCGGAGGGAAAATCCTCCTACTACTTTACCCGAAGCCTATGCTGAAACCGTAAGTGTAAATTTAGAAGTGAAACACCTCAGAAATGGATTGTCTGCAAATATCCTACTTTGAGCACAAATGGAGTCCCTTTAAATCATCCCATGACTCCTAATGTTTATCCTTCAGTGGTCCAGAAAGGGACATTTCCTCAGAATACTTTCTTTCAACCAGGAAATAGTCAAGCTTTAGTCCCTCACCCTGGTCCAGCTATCATCGAAAGTATTATGAGGAAATGTCCCTTTCTGAACCACTGAAGGATAAACATTAGGAGTCATGGGATGATTTAAAGGGACTCCATTTGCGCTCAAAGTAGGATATTTGTAGACAATCCATTTCTAAGGTGTTTCACTTCTAAATTTACACTTACGATTTCAGCATAGGCTTCGGGTAAAGTAGTAGGAGGATTTTCTCTCCACTTTACAAACATAGCAATTAAAGGATCTACTATTGTATAATAAACTACAATAGCAGAAAAAATATCTACTACATAAGGTGCTTGTAGCCTAGAGTATGCCTTAGTCCCTTTCAACTAGGAAATAGTCAAGCTTTAGTCCCTCACCCTGGTCCAGCTATCACTGAGCTGCATCCTAACAAAAATTATTTTTTCTACAAACTCAGGAAAACCAGAATGTCAAAAATTTAAGAGGAAAAGAAAGACATGAAAGAAATCATAGCTAAACTTAGAAGGTTAACCATAGAGGTTACACATATAAGAAATCAAAACTTTTATGATCAAAACAACAACCAAAATTCACAAAATCAGATGTCTAACTCTCCCAAACCACCTAGATCTTGGAATACATGACCGAATAATGGAGGAGTGTCAACACCTTTAGATAACACTAATCCTACTGACGAGAGATCCACGTCAAAAGTGAATTTAGCTGATCTTGTGATGAATAATTGGTATAGAATTCATAATACAAATGATCATGCTGAAGTAGACCGTTCATAGTTCAAAATTGCTTTAGAAATTTTTTTAGCCGCTACACATTATAATGAATAGTGTGACTCTCATCCTCCTAAGGGAAATGAGTTGGTTCCAGTAGGATATGATTCTTCTTTAGTTCTTGAAATTTATGAACACATCAAACCACCTACTGTTGTCACAAGTTACACTCGTGAATATGAGGGAGACAATTCGAATATGACTTTAGAAACATATACATTTCCCTATCAAGATGAAAATGAACCTCAAGAATAAATTGATAAAATTCATGCTTTTCAACAGTATTAGAAAGGACATAAATTTAACCTGAGAAGTAACACCAATGGTGGAAGTAAATTCAATGGGCCATTAACCATGTTGATCTCACCTAATAACTTTAATACTCCACCCAATGATAAATCAAACAATAACCCAAGGTTACCTAAGGTAACCTCTCATTATAATTCATCAAATGCTTCAAGAAGTGAAAACATTATCCTTTCTTTATTAGAATTGATCAAAACACCTATGATCAGGAAAGATTTCTTCAATACTATAGAAGATCTTCCAAAAGAAGGAAAATTTAAGGATTCTTAGGTGAAAGATAATCAGGCTAAGGTGAAAGATAAGAACATCATTCCTATAGTAGATGCGCAAGTAGCCTTTTATAAAGGAAAATTAGAATCTCCACCATTTTTACTCACGCTGAGAATATTTGATAAAAACATTCATAATTGTTTAGTAGACTCTGGAGAGTCTACTAACATAATGCCTTTTCCCATATGTCAAATTCTAAGGTTAACTTTGGCAAGTTCTTTAAAGAAAGTTACCCAACTCGATAAAATAGAAGTAAATGTAATCGAAGAGTTGACTAACATTCACATGCAACTAGTGTCAGAGTCCAAAATTCAATATTACATAGACATTCAAGTTGTCGAGATACCTGATACCTACGGTATGTTATTGAGAAGGGATTGGTCTAAAAATTTGAATGGATATATGGCTACTGACTTCTCACATATGTGGTTACCATGGAAGGGAGTTCCCAATCAAATAAGAATTGAAAGAGAACTACACATGAAATGTTGGAGTAAATAAGTCATTATCTAATAATTAATTAATTAGTAATTAATTATTAGAGGATTTTTTACTTTAGTTCACTTAAGCTAAACTTAGGAGTTACATTTTAATCTTTATTTTAATTCTTATTATTAGATTAGACTAAATCTAGGACAAGTTGTCTCATTGCATGAGATTAATACACTTGTTAATCTGCAAGTAGGGTTTTCTTGTGCTTTTCTTATAAGCATGCACATTCATTTGTAAATTCTATTTAGGTTATTTGCATCAGTAATAATTCTCGGGTTATTGAGCACAATCTTGCTTGTTGATCTTTTCTATATTGTGATAGGTAATCACTTGCAGGTGTTTCATGGGAGTTGTGGATTGAATCAGTCAATTCCATCATGGTATCAGAGCCCATATCTATAGCCCCCTATTCAATTTTTGAAGAGATTTGGCCTTGAGAAATTTTTTGGTGCACCTTGCAGAAAAACGGGCCTCACCATCGCATCCAAAGTAGCCAAAAACGTTAAGATTGCTTGTCATTTTGCTCAAATCCGAGCAGTTGCAACGAAAGGAAATTTTGTTTTAGAGGCACACAGATCCATATAGATATAGGTGCCTCAATTTGCGTACATAGGTACAAAGGGTTATTCTAGTTTTTAAATTTTTCCCATAGATAAAAAAATTAGGGTTTTCAATTATTTTTCCCTACAAAATAAAAAAAATACAGTAGTTTTTTTTGAAAAAAAATAATTTCAGAAAACAAAATATATATATATATTTTACTTTTAAATCAAAAAATAAAAATAGCTTTTTGAACAATAAAAAAAGCAAAATTCAAGGAAAAATTTAAGACCCTGCCAGGTCATGTGCCTACGCATGGAGGTCATACTTTGGTGGTACCAAGCCCGCCACTTGTAGAGCTTGATAGTCTTATCAAGGCCTCTTCCCTTACCTTTGGTGGTCACATCTCTGCTGGCGGTGACAGAAACATCCAGTGGCTTCATTGAATCACCCAGTGAGTTCTTCAAACAAGCGGGCTCCACACATAAATTCAGGAGGTGCTTGCAAAATTCCAGTGGTAAAAAGAGTTATCAACGACATTCACAAGGGCACAAAATCTTCTAAGATTTCCTCGAATCTTAAACAATCCAGTCCATGCAGCAAAAATACCGACCATCAGCATGCCCAAAGAATATTCTTTGGGACAGAGCATTTTCGGGCATCAATTTTTCCAGCAGGGGCCTTTTTTGCGATGATGAGCATGAAAACGTCAAATTTAAGCTCATGATATGATGACATCATGCTGACATCAGCCAATTGTACGGCAACTCAGCCCCTTCCTAACCTTGATTTTCCCTAGAGGAGCAATGTTTTTACTTTTTGGCATAACTTGGGCATACAGTGTCAAAATTGGGAAAACGAGATATCGTCAGAAAGTTGGTTCCATGAACTTTCCAGTGGTACAGGTCTCATCATTATATTTTTCTAGTGGTTCCTATTATTCTTAGTGAAAGTAAGATCTTTATTTTGCACTTTTGAGCTTGTAGTTTTTTCCTTGTATCTCCAATTTTTGCGATTCAAGCGGCGTTGGAAAGGTATTTCAGAGCTCTTTAGATCTATTCATGCACTTTTTCCAGAATCTACCCCAAGTACATTTTATTTAGTGTGTTTCGTAGAATGGGGAAAACAAGTTAAACATGCATCTACACTTCTAAATAGACATTGCATCTAAGATTTAAAGAATTTAAACTAATTTAAACTACAAATCTTCAGAAATCTATCCTATTGCTCTCTAACTCTAAAGATTTCTCTAATCTACTTAACTCTCAGATTTAGAAGCTAATTAAACTATTGAAATGACACTTAGAGAATGAGAATTAAGCTATTCTATTCTAATATGATTAACTATGCAACTAGAATGATTCTACAGCAAAGCTTCTAAGAAGGAAACTACTGTAAACTGCCATAATTGAGATGCTGGATGGATGTTTGATTGAATGTTGAATGCTAGAGATGCTGGATGAATGTTGGATGCTTTGGAAACCTGCAGAGTAAGATTGCATAAGTTGGGATCCATTTCTTGTAGCCCAAGAGCTGTATTTATAGCTTTCACGGCAGCACAATTGCACAGGGATACGGGATAAGGGGCTGTGATTCAATCTGGAGAATTGAAGGGCATGGGATGAGAAGATGGAGCTGATCATGGAGGATGGTTTCTCCCCATGAAAACACCAGGCAAGATAAGAGGGAAGGTGGGTGGAAGGTGGTTGAGAGAATTTCCTGCAGGTTTGTACCAGAAGCTCTTCCCGTGAATGACAGTGCCATTAATTAAATTTTGAGAATTTAATTTTATTGGTGAGTGAATAGTGTAAAAGATTTATGCATAAATTTAAATAATTTTAATTTATTTAAATTTAGCAAAAAGAGGATTGAATAATTTAATAAATCAAACTATAGGGTTTGTTTATTAAATTAAAACAAAAGGAGAATGATAATTAAATAAAAGATTTTAGAATATCTTTATTTAATTAAGAAGAAATGTGATGAGGTTTTTAAATAACACAAACTATTTGAGCTGTGTATTTAATTTTTGATAGAATTATAAAGGAAGCAATAATGATAATAATTAAATAAAACAAAGTTTTTAATTTTGTTTATTTAATTAAGAGATAAATAATATGATGAAATAGAAGAACTAATAATGAACTTAATATAAATAAATATTTCTATTTATTTACTAAGTAGATGAATTTAAGATTAATTAATCAAATAAGTTGTATTCAATTAATTAGATTCCCTAGACCATTTTTAGGTGTCTACATTTTGCCCCTCTTTGAAGTGATGTGTTTATGCATTGCTTCAAAGAATGATTTTGCCTCAGCTACTAGTATTGATGAAAAGTTTAAAATGCCCCGTGATTTGCCCCGATGTTGAATTTTGAAATGATAGCGATATATGCCCCCACAGGAGATAAATTGATGAATTTTGGATTTTAATATGATTTTTCAAAAATTTTGAATTTTTATGATGATTTGATGATGAATTGGTGAAGAAACAATTTATCTCCCAACAAAATTGTCCAAAAATGCCCCTGTGATAGATAAGAATTAATTCCTCAGAAGGGAAAATAAAAAAAATCCCATGAAAATCCCACAAAAATAACCTATAAATGCTCAAAAGGTCATTTTCAAAAGTCATTTGTGCATTTGACTTTGACAATTTTGTGATTGAGACCCTCAGAGTGCTAGAGCTTTAGAATGTCGATCCCTTACCACACCCACCAACTCGAGTGTGTGTGACGTCACCAGCGTATGACCGACTATGGACCTCCGGTATGTACTCCAAACCTTCCTCGTAATTTGTGCCCGTAATTTTGATGTCTTTTGCACATGTTTTATGTTTTTAGCACGTGGCAGATGCGGTTTAGCGAGTCGCTAATCTGTTGTAGCATGCCATAGTTTTAGCGCGCTGATAGAGTTTTGTAGCGCGTTCGTGCATTAGGGTAGCGCGTCAGAAGTTTTAGCGCGCAGTGACAAATCTGCAGCGCATCAGTGGGATTTTATAGCGCGCTGGACTTTTTAGTGTGTTGGGTTGTTTTTGTAGCACATCAATAAGATTTTATAGCGCGCCATACTTTTTAGCGCTTTAGGTTGATTTTGTAGCACTTGGAGGTATAGATTGATGAAAAATTGTGCACTTTGCTTTTTATTTCGTTGATTTGTTGTTGACTTCATTTATTGTAGTTTGATCTAACTAAATAAATGGTAAACGATCTCATGATGAGCTTAGATCCATT
>VDFB02231244.1:0-10607 GCA_007258455.2 Sequoia sempervirens | reverse complement strand
TTTTTAGATACTTGAAGGGAATAATTGATTTTGGGCTATGGTATCCTAAAGATGATGATCTTACTTTGAGTTCCTTTACTAATACTGATTAGGTAGGAGATGTGAATGATAGGAAAAGCACCAATGGTGGAGCATTTTTCTTGGGAAAGAAGTCAATTTCATGGTTAAGAAAAAAGCAGAATGTTATTTCTTTTATCTAATACAAGAGGTTTAATACATAGTTGTCGCTAAAAATTGTACTCGAGTACTATGGATGAAGCAGATGTTGAAAGATATCAGAGTTGTGTATGATGAATCTATTGCTATATTCTATGATAATTCAAGTGAAATTAACATTTCTAAGAATCTAGTGTTACATTCAAAGACCAAGCATATATCTATCAAGTTTCACTTTTTGAGAGAGAAGGTGAGTGAAAATAAAGTCAAATTGGAGTATGTGCCTACTAAGGAACAAATTGCATATATCTTTACCAAGTCATTGCTTAATGATACTTTTGAGTATCTCAGAGGAAAACTAGGGGTTATTACCCCTCCTAATTAGAATTAAGATGTATTGACTTGCATCAGTTTGTGTATTTCATAGTCATATCTTGATCCAGATTGATGTTGTGGTGGCTGCTACTTAGGGGGAGTAGTCAGATGTTTAAAAATGTGGTTCAGAGCTTGTGTGTAGAAAGATAATGTATCATTGATGTCAAAGGGAAAGAGTCATGTGAATTTTTTGAGGGAGAAGAGTCATGTGGAAAATTTTGTGGTGAGGAAAGTCACGAAGAGTTGAGGAGAAAAGAGTCAAAACCAAAGGGAGAAAGTGCTTTAGAAGATTGTTGATGGTGTTTTGCTCATGTGTTGCCATCAATTCAAAGGGGAAGATTGTTGGATGTTGTTGATATGTGGTTGTCATTATTATCAACTACTATTGGCGATAGGTTGTATATGTTGAGGATATTGAAAATTGTAATAAAAAGTTGTAGGTTGTTAGTGATGAAGTGAAGTTTCAACATGGTAGTGAGCTTAGTATGTTGATGAGACAAAGGTTGTGAATTAAGTGTTTTTTTAGTATATCTAGTTTATACGTTGAAGTTCAAAGATCCATGAAGATTTGATCAAGTTACATGAGTATACGTGTTACGACAGGATTATTTGTTGCTTTAGTTGGTGTTCCTAAAAGAAGGTGATGTGATTCTAGTAAGATGAGTTGTTTTGGATGCTTATGTGGTGATTCATGATGCTCGTGGATGTTTCTACATCGTTCTCTATCTGTGTTGCACGTCTGCATTGATCATTGTGCTCGTGATTGATGATTTTCTTTTAGATGTTCATGTTTTCATGTTCATAGGTAGGAATTGATTGAAGCGTGTCCATGGATCTTTGAGGTATTTTTGAGGTGTTTCATGTTCAAGGATGTTGTTTCGAGTCTTCACTATGTTGTGGCCAACATTGGTTGATTCACATTAATAATTATTTATGTTTTGGGATGACAATTTTGTATACATTTTATATTTTGTTAAAGCCGACATGGAGTTGATGTAATTCCTAGTTGCGAATATAAATGAGCGATTATTTATTCCATTTGAAGGTATGAGATGTGCGAATAATGTCCTAATCATTCGAAGATAGAAGCAAAGTGTGAAGAAGTGTTCATGTGCTTAACCGAAACTATAATCAGGCATTAACAAATGCTATTTTCTTAGTTCAAATCTTCTGGGATGTAATCACGAGATATTTGCAATAGATAGTATGTCTTCCTTTGGGAAGTAAGCCCTTTTGTAATTGAGCAATGAGATTAAATGTAGTGCATTCCCCATTTATTCTTTATACTTTTTAGCGAGGGTATAATCTTGTGGACTAACCTCCTGCATGGTTTCCCCACAGGTGCTTCCACCACAATAGTGGTTTACAATTTTAGAATCCTATTTGTTTGCTGGAAAATCACATATTTTAAGAAAATATATTGATGTAAGCCTTAAGAGTCTCATTTAAGGATTACAGTGAAGAGGGTTTGATCAAACCACCTTAGATCAAACCTCCTTGGATAGAACCCAGCTAGTTTTAAACCATACCTATAACAGAGTCTCCTTTACACCTGTCAAAATGTTGATAAAAAACCACTTTTGATTTACCTTTTGGGGATCAAATGAATTAATTTAAATTATTATTTTTAAGTATGTATTCCTTATTATAAGCTTCCAAAAAGTGTAATTTTAATAAAATTTAATTTGATTATTATATTTATTTTTTATTTCTTGTGAATGTAAGTTTTTCACTAAAAATCAAGGTCTTTGTTCTGCAAATGTGGAAAAATAGCATATTATAAAATAAATAAATAAAATGAGTGCACAGAGATGATGAAGTCCTTGATCCAACAAAAGAAAAATTGAATTTTGAAGTACATACAAAATTCCGTTATCTGATTCGCTATGTCTAAATTGTAGTGGTTGAAGCAATCAATTAAAGAAAAAATATTCAATAAAAACTATCTAACAAGTGGAATCACTAGATATCAGTTAAAATCTAAAATTTGAAAATTAAAATTTTATCTTTCATGGAAAAAAGTTGTGTTAAATGCAGTGGTGGCTTTAAAATGTTGTTTAGAAAAAACTAGTTTTCGAGGGAGATGGAAAAAGAAGTGCAATCTGATTCCAAAATTTTTTTAAAAAAATATATTTAGAATTTATAGAAAAAATGTCATGAAATTTAGTTTGCATCATCTTCAAATTCTTCACTTTAGCTGCTATAGGTGCCTGAAAGTGAAGATTTAGTTAAAAAAAATGTCTAGTTTGGCCAAAATTGCAAACCACTATTGTGGAATTCCGTCTAAAAATCTTGGTGTTATGTGTGTTTCTGATGTGGTGATGATTTATGCTTTCATGTTTATTTATCAGATCTGAGAATAAGGTTAATAGTTTAATAAGTTTAAATTTTTGTGACAACTGATTCACCCCCGTCTCAGTTGTCTTCCCTTATGTTGCCAACATGACCTTTAATTAAACAATCATGAATTATTTAATCAAATGAGAGGAATATTAGCATTAAACTGATGAATTAACCAAATAACCTTAGTTATTCAATTAATAAGAGAATAGGGTGAATTTAACTAAATAATTGATATTATTAATTAAATGGATGAATTAGGTGATAATGATGAGAAAATGATGTTAGTAAGCGAGATGAGGATGTATGATATGCTTAAGACATTTTTAGGTGTCTATAGAATGTATACACAAAAATCAATCAAAACCATGGTTTTAATTATGTCTATGATTGCATAGCCCCACATTTCATTTTTTCATAGTCATGTGATGAGGTAAAAATAACCTCATCAATATAATGGACTCCATACTCAACTTTATACCTTTCAACCAAATTTACCTTGCCAATTAATTATCTTTAGGATAAGTAATTGCTCTCTTTTTATGAATAAGAGTGCAATCTTTATTTCTTGAAATTAGTCGAAATAAGCTAATTTGTGTTGAATTAATGGTTTAGTTCTTGAATATACCACAAGTCAACTTCCACCATCGGTTACCATTCTAGTAAAAAAGGGTTTAACGCAGGTCTCAACACCGTTGAAGACAAGTGAATGGGCGTCAAAATTTCAGGAGTATACACTATGGACCAAGTTTTCATTGTTTATGTTATTTTCAATTCTAAAGACTTTATGGCTTGTGTCGAACCTCTTTAATATTTCATGTCATGGGCTTTAAAGTCTATTTGTTTTTGACAATCAGTTGAAGACTTTATCAACTGAAAAGTAGGATTTTGTTAGCCGCTTTAATATAGATATGTAACTGTTGAAAATGATGAATACAGAAGAATATCGTTTTGCTACCATTATGTCTTCTAAGTTATACTTTCACATGAATAAAATGAGTTTTTCCCACCACTTTTGGAATTACTGAATAATGTGAATGGAGTTCTTTGAATGAAGTAATTTGGAGTTACTAGTGCATGTGATCTGAGATAGGCGTAGAAGCACCTGAGAGTTGGCCACTCGAGGGTTATAGATTAGATAGATAAGTATTTTATTTCTAATTTTGTACTTTATTTTAGTAGATAATAATCAAAATTGGAATTTATTTTCATGTGTGTCATTCTATCAAGATCAATCCTGTAGGTTGTAGCTAAGACCATAGTCTTTGAATTTAGTGTCTGAAGTTTCAAAGCACCTTCCTTCAGTTGTTTCAAATTGTTAAATCGCTTTCTTTTAGCTATTTTAGATTGTTATATTTTGAATGAGATCAATGTTTCCTAGTTTCTTTACAAGTTTTACTTCTTCAACAAGATCTATACATTCCTTAGCTTAATCATTTCCATGCTTTCTAGCTTAGTGGTTATGCTTTTCAGATTCATAGTTTTATGCTTTCTAGTTTAGTTATTTCAAGTTTTCTAGATAGATGATTTCCTACTTTCTAAGTTTAGTGGCTTTTTAGTTTAGAATTTTATTTAGCCGTTAAGTATTTAGGAAACCTGAGAGAGATAGTCAAGATGTCTTCTATTGCATATAGCCTTTGGACACTACCCGGTCGATATATTAATGTGTTTTATCAACTAAAGTGTTAGAACCTAACGACACCCTATCACTTTTTGGCACCATTGTCGGGGACCTTTCTTTTTATAGTGTTAGTAGGAGATATCTTGAATACCTCTTTTAGGAATAGAAATACTCCTTTGGCTTCTTTTATGCATGGTCAAGAAATGAGGCCCCCACAGAAGATTCATACCAAAAACCCCCCAATTGGCGTACCAACAACAAGTAGGGAGGAAGGAAACTTAGATCAAGAACTTACTGAGGAATTGACTGAACAGGGTCAACCTAAGACCTTCCCACATACCCCAGAAAGAGAACACATAGTTTTCGAGGAGCGTATTCCGTTACAAACTCCAAAACCTCGCCCAACTGCACGAACTTTGGAAGAGGATCACATTCTCTTCAACATAATGGGTGACCGTAGAAATGCCACCAACAACAACAATAACCCTCCACCACCACACACATTCACTTATCCTATTGCTATTGATGCAGATGAGGATACGACAATGAAAAATATCTCGTCGGCCTTCTTTCCAACCTTTCAAGGTTTGTCTACTAAGGACCTTGATGAGTTTCTATTTGCGTTTAAAGTCTTGTGTTAGACATATGACTACAACAATGATAATCATAAACTCAAGCTTTTCCCTTCCATTTTGAAAGACTCAACCATGCACTAGTTTATGGGATTAGCTTCTTAGTCGATAGCCTTCTGGGATGAAATGGAATCTGCCTTCTTGGAAAAATACCAAAGTTACTGTAGGGTCAGTGATAGGAAAGGAACTGTTCAAAGTAAGGAAAAATGAGGATGAAAGTTTAGAAGATTACCTAGATAGGTTTATCTTCTTATCTAAACGCTGTGGTGGAGAGGTTATAAGTCTTGATATTGTAAAGACCCTATTCCTCAAAGTCCTCGATGACGAAGCTCAAAGGAGCTTGGATTTAATGGGAAAAGGAGACGTGTCCCAATTGGGGTTGGACGATATTACATAATTGTGTTGGAATTTCTATCATACTTGAGGAGGTATCCAGAAGTCCACTCTCTTTAAAGGTTCCAAAGAAATAGGAAAACTACGCAAAGAGCTAGCCAACTTCAAGATTGGCATTCTTGTTCAATTTAACACCATGTTAGATGACATACAGGCTAAAACGCGAAATCATGAGACTTTGTCCATTTACTGCCCCAGGTATCGAAACAAACATTTGATAAGGGAATGCCCTTTGGACAAAGTTGAAAAAATTGATGCTTATCAAGTATGTGACAAAAATCACCCCACCGATCAATGTGAGCTTCTGAATGCCATCAAGAATTCCAAGAAAAGAACAACCCCAGTTGAGGAAGAAGTAAATGTTGTAAATCAAAGAACTGGAGGAAATTTTTCCTATGGCCATAATTCAAACCCCAATTGGAGACCTCAACCCAATTGGAACAATAATCAATGGGAAACACCCTGGCCTCAGGAACCACCTCCAGTACCACCTAATTGGGGAACTTATCCTTAGGGACCACCTGAATGGGAAAATCAATCTTTGGGTAACCCTTAGTGGCCTAACTAGCCTCAATAGCAGTGGTATCCTCAAAATCCCATTCCTTAATGGAATCAACCTCAACATTAGTTTTATACTAGACCTAGAAGGATGCCTACTCAACAACAAAATCTTCTACCACCTCCCCAGAATACTCAACAAAATGAACAAGTTAACTGACCACCACTTCCAACACAACTCGTTCTAAAAATAAAAAACAATCGCCCAACTACTCTGGTGTATTATGCCAAACAAGACAATATCACTGGACTTAACGCCATACACTATGGAAACTTGCAATTGAGGTCTAGAAAAACACTTTCCCAACTGACTATTGAAGAAATCCTATATGAACCTATTAAGAAGTCTGCTGAGAAAACCACAACAATGCCCACATTCATAAAACAATTCCCAAAAGCCACTCAACACAAGCCCGACGCACCATCTTTAGTTGGAGCTTTTGACCTACCTTAGGAGGAGGGGGGTCAATCTCCAATTGAACTTCCGAAGGATTCCACTCCTAAGGAAAAAATAAAAGCACCTTTTTCAAAGCGTTTGAAACCAATCACTGTGAAAGATACTCCGAAAATGACCACCCACCAAAACTGCATTGATACAAGAAATTAAGTAGTTGCAGATTGAAGTCCCTTTACTACAAGCAATTAAGGAGATTCCTGAGTTAAACTAACTGATCAAACTGTAATTGTGTATCAAAAATCTAGGGAGGAAACCAAAACGAATAAATACTATCCAAATAAATGGGTATCTAGCTGACTTGTTGGCTGGGACGACCACTGCTCTAAAATATGACGATCCAGGCAATCCACTTATAAAAGTAATAGTTAATGAGGTAGCAATACCTAATGCTTTAGTGGACCTTGGAGCAACCATTAACGTAATGATTGTTGAAGTGATGGAAAAATTTGGACTTACTGATTTACACCCCACAACTATAGTCTTGTAGATGGAAAATCAATCCATAGCTATTCCCAAGGGCGTCATTGAAAACGTTCTTGCTAAGGTGGATGGATGGGAATATCCAGTAGATTTTAAGATAATTGAGTCCCTTACACCTAAATATAGTTATCCAATAATCCTCGGATGACCATGGCTAGCTACTGTTGCAGCCAAAATTGACTGTAGAGAGGGAGGAATGACCATTTCACATGGATCTAATAGAAAAAAATTGTTTTTGTATCCTCCTGCCAAGCCTGCTGAACACAATAAAGTATGGGTTGATGAACCAAAAAGTCCCAATGGATAGGAAATTTTGGCTTCACTGGCCATGGTAGTCATCAATCAACATGATGAAGAATTAGAAGATGAATTGGAAAACAATGTAGAGATTCTTACTATGGATGCGAGTGGTGAGGAGATGACAAACGTAGAAGAAATCCTAGGGCACCCAATCAACATAGATCACACAAAATTTGATGATGCTAGTTTCATGGGATTGCCTTGTCCTTTAACAAACTTAGTTCCAAAAACACACCATTTCTTTGCAGATGTTGCAAAGCTTCATAAAATCATACCTCATAGTTGTCCTCTTAACACCCTGATAAGGCCCATGTATACTGTCACATCCAACCATCCGAGAGTTAAAACCATTATGTTGCTGCCAGGAAAGACTTTGAACATTGGCAGTTGGTTGACTGAGTCAGAAGAACACAAATTGTTTGACACCTTGGTGAATAGATCTAAAGCTTTTGCTTGGGACTATACATAGATGTGAGGAATACACCCCAGTGTGTGTACTCATCATAGCTATACCAAGGATGTTCAACCTGTTTTCCAACCACAATGGAGACTCAACCCTGTTATGAAAGACATCGGTAAAACTGAAATTGAGAAATTCCTACAAGTAGGGTTTATCTACCTGATTTCTGACAACAAATGGGTGTCACCTTTGGTTATGGTTCTAAAGAAGAATGGGAAGTGGAGAGTGTGTGTAGACTATAGGGAACTTAACAAAGCAACATGCAAAGATTACTTCCCTCCGCCATTCGTAGACCAAGTGTTGAATAACTTGGTCGGGAGGAAATATTTTTCATTTTTGGGTGGATTTAGTGGATACAACCAAATACAAGTTGCAGAAAAAGACTAGGATAATATGATCTTTACTTGCCCTTGGGGTACATTTACATATCAGGTTCTTCCCTCTGGGCTATCATGGCTATATTTGTTGAATTGGTAAATGAATGTGTGGAAGTTTATATGGACGACTTCACTATTTATTGCTCAACCTTTGATGAGGCCCTCACAAATCTAGATAAGGTGTTGAAGTGATGTGAGAATCATTGTTTCTCCCTAAGCCATGAGAAATGTTTGATAATGGTAGAACAAGGAATAGTGCTGGGACATCATGTTTCAGGTGAAGGGATTAAGGTTGATCCTAAGAAAAACAAAGTAATACAACAACTAAAAGTCCCAAAAACCCAGACCAATGTCAAAATTTTCTTAGGGCATGCTGGATACTATCGAAGATTCATAGAAAATTTCAGCAAAATTGTAGCCCCTGTGTTTTCCCTCCTTTAGAAGAATACAGAGTTCATCTGGACACCTAAGTGTCAATCATCATTTGAAATCATCAAGGAGAAACTTATCTTTGCTCTTGTCCTTCGAGGACCTAATTGGAACCTTTCGTTCCATATTTATGCTGACGCATCTGATGACACTATTGGAGTGGTTCTAGGACAAGAATATGAGAATGGGGGAAAATATGCCATATATTTCATCAATAAGAATTTGATGCCAATAAAAAAGAATTATACCACAACGAAGAAGAAATTTTTGGTTGTGGTTCATGCAATTAAGAATTTTTGACATTGTATCACGGGATACAAAGTCATAGTGTACATAGATCACTCAGCCATCAAGTACCCCATGAATAAACCTGTAGTAAATGGAAGGATAATTCGGTGGTTGCTTCTTCTTCAAGAATTCAATGTGACAATTATTGACAAACCAGGGAATTCCAATGTAGTTGTGGATTTCTTATCCTAGATTAAACACGATGGTGACTATGCTCCATTACAGGATGAGTTTCCAAATGAAAATCTATTTGCCATCTCTACTAAAACCCCTTGGTTTTCTGACATTGCAAACTACTTGGCCACTACAAAAGTACCACCTCATTTTTCATTAAAACAAAAGAAACGCCTTGTTAGAGAAAGTTCCCCTTTCAAATGGATTAATGGGATCCTATTTTGATGTGGACCTGATATGGTTCTATGACATTTTGTTAGAGCGAATGAGACCTATACTATCATCAAAGCCTGTCATGATGATCCTTCTGGAGGGCATTATTCTACTATTTAAAGAACAACTCACAAGATTTTGGGAGCTGGATACTACTGGCCTTCTATGCATAAGGACATCAAGAAATATGTTTGCAGATGTGATGAATGTCAAAGGGTAGGGAGACCAACTACATCTAATGAAATGTCCCTGTAGCCTCAAGTAGTCCTTGAACCATTTGAAAAATGGGGATTGGATTTTATCGGCCCTATAGACCATCCTTCACAAGGAAAAGGGTACATTTTGGTCTATACCAACCACCTGACTAAGTGGGTGGAAGTGCAAGCCCTACGTGTTGCTAGGGAGGAACAACTAGCTGATTTCCTTTCCAACAAAATTTTCCTCATATTCAAAGTCCTAGGACAATTGTCACAAATTAGGGCCCCTAGTTTATGTCTAAAGTGTTGTTAGCCTTCACAAATCATTTCCAAGTGAGTCACAAGAAGTCCTTTCCCTACCATCCTTAGGAAAATGGACAGGTCGAAGTCACTAACAAGGAATTGGAAAACATTTTAACAACAACGGTTTCATTGGGAAGAAAAGACTGGGCTAGAAAACTACCTAAAGCCATTTGGGCTTACAATACCTCTTGGAAATCAACTACTAGCTATAGTCCATATGAGTTAGTTTTTGGGAAGAAACCCCTCTTTCCCATTGAATTTGAACTCCAAAACCTTAGAATAGCTTACAACTTAGTGAACTAGACGAACTTCGTTTGGACGTTGTCCATCAAACTGAACTAGTCCAACAACAACGCAAGGTCTGGCATGATAAACATATATAGGAGAAAGAATTCCATAATGGGGATTGGGCATTATTGTTCGATTCCAGGTACAAAGATCATTAGGGGAAACTTAGAACACATTGGCTCAAACCATATGAAATTTCTGAGGTATTTTCCAATGGTTTGGTCCAGTTGAAACCCATTGATGGTGATACCCGAACTCTCTTAGTCAATGGACATCGATTACGCATCTACCATAACACTGTTAATAAAGAAGAATTTATAAAAATGGTAGAAATTCAAGGATAAATCCAATGCATTGACTTTGTTGTGGCAAAGTCAATATAGTTTTGCCTATAATAAACCACAATATAAAAAAAAAGTGTATGAATTTATTTTAGAATGATTCTTTTAATCTCTTCGTCAACTTCATCATTTGGGTTTGGCTAAATTTTGTCTATATTTTGCAGGACTTTATTTCTTTGGTAAACACAAATTCCAACACACCATGTTGCGATGCTCTGGAACTTG
>VDFB02231242.1:0-28723 GCA_007258455.2 Sequoia sempervirens | reverse complement strand
AACCTACATTCATAAGAAATAAAAAGTAAATATAATAATTAAATTAAATTTATTTAAAATTATAATTTTAGGAATTTTATAATAAATAATAAATGCTTACAAAATATAAATTTTAAATGAATTCATTTGATCTACCCCAAAAGGTAAATCAAAAGTGGTTTTTTTTATCAACATTTTGATAGGTGTAAAGGAGACTTCGTTATAGGTATGGTTTAAAACTAGCGGGGTTCTATCCAAGGGGGTTTGATCTAAGGTGGTTCAATCAAACCCTTTTCAATTGGAATCCTTTAAATGGAACTTTTCAAGGCTTAAATCATTATATTTTCTAAAAATATGTGATTTCAACAAAAATCAGGATCTCCCAAAAATTGTAAACCAGTATTATGGGATCACTATAATATTAAATTACCAGTCATTGACAAAGTCTAGTTTTTTGGAACAAATTCATCATCCTTACTAAATTTACACCCAATAACCATAGGTGTACTCACCAGTTTGCATTCTTCCCTCATAAATTTTCTCAACATCTCTTTTATGTACTTCTTTTGAGAAATGAATATACCTTTGTCTATTTGAGAGATTTGTAAACCAAGAAAGAAAAGAAACTCACCAAGCAATGAAATTTAAAATTTATTTAACATTGCATCCTAAAACCCTTTTACAAATAGCATCAATGCTACCACCCAAAATAATTTCATCAACATAAACAACAATAATCAATAATTAATCACCTTTTGTTTTTATATATAAGTTACTATCTATCTTGAAACTTTTGTTGTTGCAAATATCTTTACAATCTAGAATACGATGCATCTCTAGGAGCTTGTTTGAGTCCATAAAGTTATTTCTTTAGTCTACACGCAAAATTTGGATTGTCTAAACATTGGAATCCTTCTAGTTTTTCAATATAGACTTCCTCTTCTATTTGTCCATTCAGGAATATAGATTTGACATCCATCGGATACACCTTGAAATTATTGAATTTTGATAAGGCCAAAAACATTCTAATTACTTATAACCTTGTACCAAAGAAAATGTCTCTTCAAAATCAATTCCCTCAACCTATGTGCATGCTTTGCATACAAGTCTAGCCTTATTCTAAATCACTTCTCCATCTTCATTTAACTTATTTCTAGAAACTCATTTGGTACCAATTCCTTTTTTGTCTTTAGGTCTTGGAACCAATTTCCAAGTTTCATTTTTCTTAATGTAAGTCAATTATTTTTGCATGGAATCTAACCAACATTTCTCTTTGCTTGCCTCCACATAGGATCTTCGTTCAATTTTTGATAATAAGGCAAAGTGTACTTGTTTATTTTCTTTATTAATTCTTCTTCAAGTCTAGACTCCACTATCTTTATCTCCTATAATTTGATCTTCAAAAATATTATTCTAAACATACCTATTTAGAGTCTTTATAACTATATTCTCTAGGTCAATCTCTAAGTCTTCATCACTACTATGAATTATATAGGATAATATATAGTCATTATCCTCTTCACCTAGAGTATCAGTGGATTATATTGTTTCATCAATACTTACATGGATAATTTCCATAATCCTTTATAGTATTTTTTATGTCATTTATGGGTATGTGCAGGATCATGATGGGCCAAAAAGTGGCAATATGATGGGTATGTGGTTGACGACTATTTTTTTACCCAAAATTGATGAAACAAAAAGGGTTTTTAAAGGAGATTATCAGCTTTCCACTGATATAAATTATGCTTTACTTTGAATTTAATAAGTAATTATTATTCATTTTCTATTCAAATTACGAATAAAGTCCTATTGATAGGCTGATTGAAAAACATCCATAGCTTTAAATGGTATCACATTTTTTGAATCCAAAACATGGGTCACATTCTATGCTTTGCATAATATGATTAAAAAAAAGAAAAATTGAATTTCATGAAGTTTTGACCAAGTTAAGGTGGTCGACATACGAGTTTTTTTATATTTTTTAAAAAGTTGTAATAAAAAATCATAATTTTAATTATTTACTTGGAAAAAATTACAAAAAAAATATGCATCACATCAGGGCATGAGTCATCTACTTATATCTAAAATATTATAAAAAATATTATCATTTTATTATGGTTAGGGTGGTTAGACAGACACCTACTTCTTATTTTTTCCTTGAAATTTAAGTACCACTGCATTGAAATTTCAATTTTTTGCCAAATAGATTTTCTTTTTTAAAACAAACCTAGTAGTTTAGAAACTACATTCAATTTTCTACAGATTCTATTATTACATATTTTTGAAATAATATAGATAACTTATTCATTTTTTTACGTCAAGTTTCCTAACTCTAATTTTTTGAATATTTTGCCACTTAAGGGCCTGTTTTTTCCATGATTATCCTGCACATACCCTTATATGCCTTTCTTTTCATAGAATAACCAAGAAAAATAGCTTAGATCTAGAATCAAACTTACCAAAATTTACTTCATCCCTTTTGATGTAGCATTTTCTTCCAAATATTTTGAGATGTCTAACTGAATTCAATCTTCCTTTCCACAACTCATATGTTGCTTTAATAGTAGCCTTTAGTCTGATTTGAGCTCTATTCAAAATGTATTCTATAGTTTGAACTTATTTTCTCCAATACATATTTGAAAACTTTTTTTGAATTAACATTGTTTTGGCCATCTCTTGTACTATCTAGTTCTTCCTCACAGCTACTTTGTTCTACTACAGAGTTCTAGGATTGAAAATTGTGTCTGGATCCCATGCAACTCATAGAATTCATCATACCTATCATAAGTAAACTCTCCACCTCTATCTGATCTCAAAAAGTTCATTTATTTTCTAGTTTCATTCTAAACAATAGTCTTAAATGCTTTAAACATATCAAAATATTTTTATTTTTCTTTCAAAAAAGTAATCCAAGTCATTCTAGAGTAATCATCAACAACCATCATAAAATGCATGTCACCTTGAATGATCTTTATCCTCATTGATCCGCATAGGTCTATATGAATCAAATCCAATGGCTTTGTTGTAGAATATTCCTTAGTAGGAAATATGTTCCTTATCTGCTTTTCCTCTTGACATGGTTTGTAACTTGTAGAATGAGGCTTCTTGATCTTTGGTATGTCTCTTACCATTTCTTTTCAAATGATCCTCACAAGATCATCAAAATTGATGTGCCCCAATATTTTGTGCTAGATCCAACTCTCTTCTCTTTGGATTGCAAAGAAAATTTATCTATTTACTTCACTGAGATGATATACATCATTATCAGTCCTCCTTCCTTCCACAACGAACTCACTAATACTAGTTTTTCTAATTTCATAAACTTTAGCACTAAATGAGAGCTTGTAGCCTTTATCACACATTTGAAATTCACTTGTGTTAGATAAGTGGGATTCCCTGCACATGAGTCTCTTCATTCTCAAGAGATTCCCAAGGAACAAACTACCCTTATCCACCTCAACATAAGCTAAATGAAGAAATTGCAAAGGAAATGTATACACCCTACCTATCAGAGAAAACTACTTCAGTTTATGAGAGCAAGAATTTTGGAATTTTTCCTCTGACATAGGAGCTCTCATCCAAAGGATGGTAGTTTAGATTCAAGACACCAACATGACACACTTGTGTCCAAATGGCATGTTGGCATCCTAAGCTATAGAGAACTTAAGTGTGAAAAATAGAGTTTCACTTCTTAGATCAAATCTAAGGTCTATTTAACAGAATGATAAAATAGAGAACATAAACTATGAGAAAGTACAAGGGGAATTTGGAGAAAACTTACCCTCAACTAGATGCCTGAGTCTTCTCTCCAAGCCCTACTTTGCAACCTACACACAATATGAACGAGGGGAAAATGTTGGGGATATATAAGGGCCTACCATAGTCAAATCCCCGCTTTGGTGTTCCCACCTCCATGGATAGCCAAATAGAAAGAGAGTGTAAACAAAATGGAAAAAGATGATGGTGAAAGAAAAACCCACTTTAGGAGTACAACTGGCACCACCAAGTAGTAATTGAACAAAGAGATATAATCTATTCGCAAATAGAAAAGAGTGAGAAAGCATTACCAACATGCCTCAACACCCTCTTGAACACACATATGCATCATTGAATGCTTGTTAGAGAGATCTGGCTGTTGGAGGGACCTTAGTTCAACAAAGTTTTTCTTGTAGAAGTGTTGCTATTAAGAGTGAAAGAGATTAAAGTTGAAGAGAGAAGCTTGATTGAATGAATGAACCCCCAAAATGAGAGAAAATGAGGGGTTTTGTTGCATGCAAGGGTGGTAAAGAGCCATTACACCCAAAACTATAACTATTGGGACACGTGTCAAGAGTCAAGATTCGAGATTCCCCATTTCAAGCTCAAAAAACTACCAAGACACTAGCACACCGCATAGACGTCTACATGTTTCACAAGTGTCCAACATTAATTTTTGAGAAACATGTCATTAGGCTTTTGTTGCTTCGCCACTGGTCCACATGGAGCTAGAATTATGAAATTTTGACCCATGAGATTTTTTCCATTAATGCATTTAGGTTTGATAAATACTAAGAAAAGTGTTAAAATGTGGAATTTCCCCTAGGTGCAATTCTACGACCTTACATTTTTCCCCCACTTTAGTGCGCTCAATTTTGGGAAAAATTAGCCACACTAAAGTAGAGAATAAAAAATTTCACCCAAATTTTGAAGTTTTAAGGATTTGCATGCCAAAGGAGAGTGCCTCAAAGGTCATTGAGTTGTAAGACTCAACCAGAAATGTAAGACTAGTTGTGGAAATTGCACAAAAAATTTCTCTACAAAACTCAAATTTAAGTCAGATTCAAAAAATCAGTAGAAGCTACAATGGCAAGAAGAATGGTCAAGAAAAATTTGATGATTCAGAAGAAAAAAATGGTGAAGAGGTGACTATATTCCCCCTCCTAAGATTTCCCCTGGCTAGGTGGGGTAAAATTAGGAGAAACTAGGGAGCCACAAACTCCAGAAAAAATGGGACCCTAGGGGCCTATATATCCATAAGTGGGCCCCGAGAAGGGTCATTTGCACTATTCATCATGAAGATTTTGTTGAATTTTGTCAGAGAAAATTCATCAAAATTCCAAGCAGACAAGGTTATGAGGATCCAAGGCTAGACCAGCTACATGCAGACATCGCCAATGGCATCGAGGCTGACTAGGTAGGCCCTAAAACCACATCCTTAGTCATTTTTGAGTGATTTTTTGCATTTTTTTCAATTTTAGGTGTGCAGGAGTCTTGGGCACGTGCACACGTCTTTGACATCCATTGGAATCTAGGATAGGTGTTGGAATATTGATGACACATTGACATCCAAGGGGCGTGTTGTCATCCCTATGCCGTTAATGGTGGTCAAGCATAGTGTGCAGATGTTTGCATG
The DNA here is from genome assembly GCA_007258455.2 of Sequoia sempervirens. Classification (NCBI taxonomy): domain Eukaryota; kingdom Viridiplantae; phylum Streptophyta; class Pinopsida; order Cupressales; family Cupressaceae; genus Sequoia; species Sequoia sempervirens. The sequence goes on along the minus strand of VDFB02231242.1, from coordinate 23,349 downwards.
GCGCACATGCATCCTTAGATACTTTTTACTTATGTTTTTTTGTAACTTGTTGTGCACTAATACATATTTACTTTTTCTTTCATAGGACTATTCAGAGATTTGGGAGCATCCCATAGGGTGGATGTTGTGCCTACTCTGAGATTAGAGGGACCATCTTACCAATGATGAGGTCACCCACCTACAATGAGTCAGGCTCTGGCATGTATATACCATGCCAGAGATGCTCTATCATGATTGCATGTTGATGGCATTGATGGAGTGATGGGATGCCATGACCTCCAACCGCCAGTTACCAACTGGAGAGATGACCATCACACTAGAGGATGTTTACCACATCATCGGGCTCTCCATCCATTGTCAACAGGTGGTGATTGATGATACACGCTCGACACAGTAGCAATCAAATGGGGTCTTATACTGCTATGGTTGGATGGACAACAAGGACAGGACTGAGCACATTTACACTAGGTGGTTTTACCAAGCCCGAACCACTAGCCCTCTACTATGTTGCTTCATGGTTGTTACGATTGCCATGAGGGTCACCATTGATGCACGAGGATCTCACCTACATGGGGGCCTCATCCACAACATTAGGGAAATGATGGAGTGGTGTACCTTCTCCTAGGGGCGTAGCATATTGGCGCACTTCTATCAAGAGCTTGGTTGGTATGTTCATTATGAGTACCACAAAGCTAGAGGCATAGAGGGAACAATGGTGAGGAGGAGCAAGAGAAGGAGCCTAGGGAGATGCCACCGAGATTCGAGAGGCAATAGAGGATGTCATCCCCTCCACTAGCTAGACCTATTTCATTAGCCCCACTAGCCCTTGTCACATCTGGGAAACTCTTGGCACTGGTAATGCAAGATCGAGTGCACCTCCTCCCCTGACCCATTCTAGCAGCCAGGGAACCCAAGTATGATAGTTACTTATGTTATTTCATTTCAACATCTCCATATTTTATCTCATGTGTATACATATCATATTTTGATTTCATATATTTCATGATATTGATGTGTCTTATGCTTATGTGGTTGCAGTGGATACTCAGTGATGGGCTAGGTTCTTCCCCTAGTGCATATCAGAGGTGGCCCCTGATATGCCTATCCATGGGATAGTTCTAGACACCTACTAGTTGGCTTCAATGGGATGACATGTCCACCTTTTCAAGCTGGTAAAGTGTCTCAGGACTACATACGAGGAGGTGCGAGTAGAACTGGTGTAGAGGATAGCTAATGTCACTATAGTGTAGGGGCAGCATGACCAGCTATCGGGGGAGTTTCAAATAACACTCACAGAGTGAGACATGGTCATGATAAGGGTTGATGTTATTGAGGAGGTGCATGACACCCTTCAGAGTTTTCTTGATGACCTCATAGGATGATTAGCAGCTATAATAGGAGTTGTTGCAGACACAGATGTAGATATGCTCTCTTCAGGTAGAGACCAGGGGGATGTGGATAGCCCTATCTAAACATTTGATATATATATGAGATATTGATTCTGACATTGTGGAATTGTGTATTTTAATGTTTATGCTTCTTTATTTTCATATATTTTGATGCTATGGATGTTATGCATGTATATGGATTTATTTTTACATTAGATTCTATGATGATTTAATGAACATGCATGGATGTATGTTAATTAAATACAATAATGATCTAATTTCCTTAAAAGATATAATATAATGCATGAATACACATCATAGTAGGATACATGTATGTATGACACACACACACATGTATGATAATATCATAACACAAAACAATTTCATAATGTGTTAATGAATAATGTCAATATATGCAATGCTACAACCCTTAAAGAGTGAACACCATGCATATGAAATATTAGACACTACGCATAATATCGATGAATATGCATCACATTAATAGGCTCTTTTAGAGGCATTCCATCCATAGACAATAATCCATAAGCACCTAAACCATACATGGAGATGAAAATGTAAGGGCCTAACCAGTTAGGACTGAATTTTCCCCTCTGATTAGGCAACACATTTAAATTTCTCTAATTCTCGTAGAGAACTAGGTCACCTATCTTGAAAGTCCTAGTAAGTAGAATTTGATTATATTGTATGTATAATCATTGTTGATAATATTTAAGATGATTGAGGGCCTATAATCGATGCTTATCGAGCATCTCTAGATGATGCAAATGGTTAACTCGATAAGTTTTGTCATCAATTAGCCCTTTAAGGGAAACCCGCAAAGATGGAATTTCCAAATCTAAAGGCATGATAGCTTCAGCACCATACACGAGGTTGTAAGGCATCATTCCAATTTCCATATGAACACTCGCACGATAGGCCCATAAAGCATATGTCAATTGAATATGACAATCCTTACCGTGCCTATTGACTATTTTGCGAAGAATGAGCTCATGAGTCTTATTAGATGCTTTTTCTTGGCCATTAGACTGAGGATAATATGGTGTAGAAAATCTATGTTGAATGTGGAATTTCTCGAGGAATTAATTTACTTCCTTGTTTTTGAATGGCATACCATTATCAGAAACAAGTGTAGTAGGAAATTCAAAACAAGAAATAATGTTGTTTTAGAGAAAACTACAAATAGCCTCAGCATTCATGGATCAAAGCAGGATGGATTCAACCCACTTCATGAAGTAATCTGTAGAAATGATAATAAAAGTATGACCTTTAGAAGAAGGAGGTGATATTTTTCCAATAATATCCAACCCCCATTTTTCAAATGGCTAAGGAGAGGTTTGGTTTTGTAACTCCTGTGATGGTGCATGGATAAGATGACTATGCTACTGACATTGCGGGCACCTTTTAACAAAATCAAAGGAATCTTATTCCATCATTTACCAAAAGTACCCCCTGTGTATCAATTTCCTCACCAGGGATTTACCACCAAAGTATCCACCCCTAGAGCCTAAAAGGGCTTCTTTAAGGGAAAGGGGAATTTCCACTTTAGTGAGACATCAAAGAAGCAATTCGTTATAATATTTTCATAGAGAACATTAAACAAGATAACATAACGAACTGAAAGCTTTCGTATACAAGTGTGATCATTTTTTTTTTGCATCATTGAGAAAGTTTCCAATCTCCTAGTAGTTGTAAATATTATAAAACCATTCTCCCAAGTCTACGTGAGAACACACAAAATCATTGGATTTAGGTTGGTTGGAAATAGTTGGGGACCAAAGAACCTGAACCATGAAGTGGTATTATTTCATAGCCTCATCTGAAGGTACCAAGGAAGTAGTGCTTGCCATGGAATTTACATGTGTATTCTCCCTCCCAAGGACACTATCTATTGTGAAAGAGGAGAACCATTTACGAAAGGACAAAGAAAGGTCTCGATATAGAGATAACTTACTTTTCTTAGCTTGATAGGTTCTCGTAATCTAATTCACAATAAGCTCAAAATCACCTAGTATATTGAGATGTCTTATTTTTAGTGCAATCGCAGCACGCAAGCAAGCAATGAGGACTTCATACTCAGTGATGTTATTGGTGCAAGGAAAGTCCAATCAAAAGGAGAGAGGGACTAACTTACCTTCAGGTGATATTAGAACCACACCTGCTCCAAAACCAGTCTGACATCTCAACCCATTGAAGTACATTTTCAATTCAAGGTCATAATTTATTGCAAGAATTTTCTCATCAAGAAACAAATATAAGCTCAAGTAGGAGAGAAAGGAGGGAGAATCTTCCAATTGATCCACAACCACTTGACCCTTTATTGAATTCTAATTAATACACTTTATTTCAAACTTACAGAGTAACATCACCAATTTTGCTAACCTCCCAGCAAGGTCAGTACTAGAGAATAAATGCTTCAGGAGGTCACTTTTTATAATGACATATGTTTTAGCATGAAGAATATAATGCCTTAGCTTCTACATAGGAAAGGAAATAGAAAGACATTTCTTCTCCATGGAGAAGTAACTAGTTTCATAATCAACTAGGACATGACTAATGTAGTAGACCACTCTCTCATTCCCAACATCATCATACTGAGCAAGAAAAGTTTCCAAATCATATGTTGACGGTGCGAGGTAAAGAAAAAATGATCTATCTTGCATAGCCAACATCAGTATGGGAGGATTGGCCAAATAGGATTCGATTGACTCAAAAGCTTTCTAGCACTCTTCATCCCATATAAAGTGAACATCTTTCTTTAACAAACAAGTGAAAGGAAGGGTACAATCAGCCAGTTGAGATATGAATCTTTGAATTTCCTAAATCTTCCCTTGTAAAATTTGCAACTCAATGATATTCCTAGGTGGATGCATGTTAACAATTGTTAGTGTAATTAATATTTAATTGCACTTGCATAACTTTACTTAGGTAATATTTTAATTCCTAGGTTAATTATTCTCATCCTTATCTTGTTGAGCTATCTTATTGCTCAATATAAGATTAGGGTTATGCATACTTTCTTTTATAAAGTAAATCATCTCATGTAATTATGATTTTCTGAATAATAATATTTTGCACATGTTTTTGCAATAGCTTTGTTTTTTCTATTTTTCTCTTATGTGGAAGGTTTTTTGGTTTGCATGTCTAATCTTGGTTTCTAACATGGTATCAGAGCCTTAATTTTGTAGCCCCTTCTAAGATTTTTTGAGAAAATCATTATAGGGGATTAGTTTAGAATTCACTCAAGGCTTTCATGCCTTGATTTCATCTATGGAGCATCTTGGATGAGATCCACACTTCTTCATTAGATTGAGGTATTGGAAAAAGTCAGGATTGGCTTTCATTTGTAGATTTTGGCCATCATTTTCCAGATCCGTGAGGGTTTCAGGCTAGGAGATTTTTTGCAAGTTTTGGAGGTAGCAAATTTTTTGGAGCAGTTTGAGCAAAAACGAAGGTCACCATCACATTCGCAGTGGCCAAAAACCCTAAGATTTCCCTTTGTTTTGTCAATTTTGGTGAAGTTGGTCCAGAAGGAAAAAAATTTCTAGGGGCATTATGACTCCCGAATACTTGCTCTAAAGGCTGCCGAAAATTGAAAAAATGTAGGGACAAGGGTTTTAATTTCTGTAGCCAGAAGCTTCTGAACAATGCAACCCGCCACGGGTATGCCGATTTTCCAGCTGCTGCCCAGTTCCTCGGCCATGCACCACTAGTTGTGGGCTACCTCTACTCCGTCGATGGGATGGAGGGCCAGGGGCCCTCATCAACCCGAAGTAAACTCCCTTGACTGCGGCCGGTCCTGCTTAGAATTTGGGCACAATCTTAACCCGGAGCCACTTATAGCACCATCCATGGTCGCTATGCATGACCGAGGAGTCCACCTCAACCCTAGGCGAGTAGCCCCTAATTAAATTGCATAGGACTAGAGACCCGCGCATTAGCCCTGAGGTGCAAACAATTTGGGCCTTTAGACAGCTTTCACTTCATCGGTGTATTTTTTGTGTACAATGTCTATTTTGCAAAACAGGAATACCATTGGAAATGATTGACACCGATATAGTAGTGAAGGTTATTTTACCAAATTTATCTCAGTTATTTTGAATTTCTTTGAAGCGATATGAAGTTTTTTAGCCGGAGGGGCATATCTTTTGACTTCGGTGATCCTTTTTCGTCATTCTTACTGACGTTAGAAAGATGGATTCGATCCCTCTATTTAGATTTGAGGTCTATTTCTATTTTTATTTTATGCATTTTTACATTCCCTCCTTTTACAATCATTGGATTATTGTAATAAATGAACTTAGATAAAGTTCCATTAGGGGGTTTCTTGCATAATAATCTAATTAGAGTGCGCATGCACTTTAATCTCCATCTTTTCTTGATGACAAGTCACATGGGTTATATCTAGTTTCTTTGTTTCTTTTGGCCACATCTTTCTTTAGCTTGACACATATCAGATTCAGATCGATTCACACTTTAGATTGAGAGCTTATGATTATTGATCCACATTGGTTAAGATCCTTCTCAGTTTGAGGGCCATGTTTTTATGGTGCTTGTTTCCATGGAAGATTTTTAGTCTCAGTTTGGCATCAACATCAAGATACACAGTTTCAAGATTCTATCATCATTTCATCTACTGTTGCTTCATAGATTCCAGGGTTGTTCCAGTTTGTGAGTTTTCCAGTGTTTCGTGGCATCAGGTCTGTTATCACATTATTACGATTATGATTTGGTTTCTTGTAGATAGAAGTATCTTTCCTTGCTTGTTGAATTCTTGATTCCAATGTTACTCCACAATCTTTTCGATTGATGGGTATGTGTAGGATCATGATGGGCCAAAATTGCTGGTTGACTACTTTTTTACCCAAAATTGATGAAACAAAAGGAGTTTTCCAAAGGACATTCTACGACTCATGTATAAATTATTTTTACTTTGAATTTAATAAGAAGTAGTATTATTCATTTTTCTCTTTGAATTATATTCGAAGTCGATTGATAAGAGTTGATTGAAAAGCATCTATAGCTTTCAGCGATTATCACATTTTTTTAAATCCAAGAAACATGCATCACATTCTATGCTTCACATACTATAGGATTAAAAAATAAGGAATTGAATTTCATGAATTTTTAACCAAGTAAGATTGAGTGGACATACGAGTTTTATATTTTTAAAAGTTGTAATAAAAATTCTATGAATTGAGTTATTTTCTTGAAAAAAATTACAAAAAAATATGGACCACATTGGGACATGGTCCTCTACTTTATTTCTAAAATCTTATAAAAATATTATCATTTCATTGTGGTTAGGGTGTTATGCAGGTACATACTTCTTATTTTCCTTGAAATTACTCTTGTGGTGAAATTTCAAATTTTCACCAAATAGATTTAAAAAATAAATAAATAAACCTAGTAGTTTAGAAACTACATTCAATTTTCTAAGGTTCTATTCTTACATATTTTTCAAATAATATAGATAACTTATTCAATTTTTTACGTCAAATTGTCTAACTCTGATTTTGCTAATTTTTTTGCCACTTAGGGGCCTATTTTTTCTATGATGATCCTGCACATACCTTGCTTCTTTGCAGCAGTCATCTCATTGTAGGGGGTTTTTTTCCCATTGGATTTTCCTTCTCTACCTCATTATTGCATTTGTACATGGGTACCTAATCAGGCCTTGTTGTCGGGACCCATTCATGCTTTCTTGCATTCATCTTAGTTTTAGGTGCATGCTTTTTTAGTCTCCCTAAGTTGCACTTATGGGGGGTTGTAAGTGTAATTAATATTTATTTGCACTTGCATAAATTTACTTAGGTAATATTTTAATTCCTAGGTTAATTATTCTCATCCTTATCTTGTTGAGCTATCTTATTGCTCAAGATAAGATTAGGGTTATGCATACTTTGCTTTTATAAAGCAAATCATCTTGAGCATGTAATTATGATTTCCTGAATAATAATATTTTGCACATATTTTTGCAATAGCTTTGCTTTTTTCTATTTTTCTCTTCTATGGAATGTTTTTTGGTTTGGATTTCAGATCTTGGTTTTTATCACTCTACATTCCATATAAAGTGAGCATTTTTCTTTAATAAACAAGTGAAATGAAGGGTACAATCAGCCAGTAGAGATATGAATCTTTGAATTTCCTAAATATTCCCTTGTAAAATTTGCAACTCAATGATATTCCTAGGTGGACGCATGTTAACAATTGCATTGATCTTATTTTTTTCAACCTTGATTCCATGATGAGAGACTATAAATCCTAGAATTTTTCCTACGTCTATGCCAAAGACGCACTTAAGCAGATTAAGTCTCATCTTATAGATTCAAAGCCTCTCAAAAATAAGATGAAGGTTCTTTACATGATCCTAATGGGTTATAGACTTTTCCAAGATATCATCAACATAATCTTCTAGAATCTTATGAATAAAATCATGAAATATTAGCATCATCGCCCATTGGTAAGTAGCTCCTGCATTCTTTAACCCAAAGGGAATTACCACATAAAAGAAACTACCTCAATGGGTAGTGAAGGCTATCTTGTACTAATCTTTCAAATTAAAATATGGATCTGATTGTAACTAGAGAAACAATCCATAAAAGATAACATGGCATGGCCTGCACTTGAATCCATATTCATATCTATATTAGGTAGTGGAAATCATCTTTAAGAGAAGCCTTATTGAGATCTCAAAAGTCAATGCATATACATATATGGCCATTAGGTTTACTAATAGTGACAATATTCAAGATCCAAGGGGAGTAGTCGATTGGATGGATAAAGCTTGCTTTACACAACTTCTCTATCTCAATCTTAACCAACAACGCGACCTTGGGATTAATCTTTTAGATCTTCTACTTAAATTGTTTGGCATCGAGACATAAGATGATATTGTGAACTACTATGGACTTTTCTATACAGGACATGTCCTCATACATCCAAGAAAAGATATTTGGATGAGAATGTAGAAGATCATAATGTTCCTTTGCTTATTTCGAAGAAAAGCACTTTCCAATCTTAATCATCTTTTTAGAGGACTTAGGATCCATAGATATTTTAGTAGTGTCTCCCCTAAGGAGGGAACTACAATCTCAAAGATGTGATATCGGGACACCATCCTAAACATTAGCTAGAGGGTCCTCCTCATCAACACTCAAGAAAGATTCTCCAAAATATGTCTGTTCATTCAGGCAATATGGGAATTGTCTTTTCAAATGGAAAGGAGGCAAAGGGGAATAGGAACCTAAGAATTCCTCAAGTGCTTCATCCAAAGATAATACATCTAGAGGGAATTTCTCATCTTGCACCCCTTCCTCTATTAGTTGAAGATGGACCAAACTAAGTGGTTCAACCGAAATCATGTTAACACTCCACCGAGATTTTTTCTTAGATTGTTTAATAGAGCATCCCAACCCTAGATAATGCTTATGATGCTTGAACTAGATAGGGACTTTGATTCCTTTCTCAATACATCCAAGGCCTTTTTTCATGTATCCATACTGAGAAGTGAGTCTATATCTTAAATCGTAGCGAGTTTGTAAAACTTTGAAAGGTGGTGGTTCCATGTAGAGAGCTTCGTTCCACCAATGAACATCGAATGCATCTGAGAGAGCACAACCATCTCCTTTACTTAATTCTCAAACATTAACCTCCTTTGCAAGAGCAAAACTATCATCCTCGATAGGGGAAGGATTGGTCTCCTGAACAAGATCATAGTTTTCCTCCTTTATGGGAGTATCATCCACTTCTTCATTAGAGGCATTTGAGGTTATTGAAAATTCTAAATGAGTGGGATTTACTTTGTATTCTCCAATAAAAAATTCAAAGAATTACAAAGACCCCTAATCATCACCAAGGAAAACATTTGATTCAAAAGAAGTAGACGCGGAAGACTTAGGACTTTCTACTTTAGGTGGTTCATCTTTAATGATGTTCACTTCAGGGACAACCTCCACAAAGGGTATCACCGAGGAACATTCCATAGCATCAGAAGTTCGAGATGGAATATAATTCTTGAGAGTGGAGACAACCTAAGCCCAACCAGTGGCCACTAGTTCACAAAGGTGAACAACTTCAGGGTCAACTTTGAGTGTGACCACTCAATAATTTGCAACAAACTTTAGAGAATGATGTAGAGTAGAAGTTATGACACCCATAGTATGAATCCAGGGTCTCCCCAAAAGAATATTTTAAGGTAAAGGGACAAGAATCACTTAAACCAAAGTAGGTAAGGTAACGAGGCCTAGCTTCAAAGGCAATATTATCATGTGCTTAGAGCTTGGCGACCGACATTATCAAACCCACAAATGTACAAAGAATCTAAGCAGCTAGAGAAGATGAATCAACTTTAATCTTAGGTAGTAGGTCGATACCACAAAGGTTGAGAGTCAAATCAGTGTCAATGAGGGTATTCCTAATACCAATAGTATTAACATTGACTATAATCATTAAAGGATTTTCTTGCTTCTGCACACTTGGAGGCGAGAGTTCTTATAGATAGAATGTAATATTCAGAAAATCCCCATGAATATTAGCCATTAGGGCATTCACATCCGTAAGCTACCTAGTGGAGGAAGGAAAGATAATCTTCTGCAAGGCTTCTTGAAGCATTTCCTAATAAATCGGGGTAGTTTGAAGCAAATCCCAAAGTGAGATCTTAGCCGGAGTGACACATAATTTCTCAAGAAGATCATATTCACTTGGTGCTTTAGTCATGGGTTTAGGTGCTGAAGGAAGACCTGGTTGAGAAGGTGGTAAAGAAGTAGGAACTTGGATAGGTTTTGATGTAGGTATAGAAGGTTGTTGATCCAAGTTTTGTTTGTTTCATCTTGTATTATATGTGTTCCCAACAACATTGTAAGAGGTAGAGTCTGTAGCTTTTACAAAACTTGAATATAAATTTGGTGAGTCATTGTGATATGAAATCCCATAGATAGAAAGATTCTTCTTAGGAGAAGGGATAGCTAGGGTCAAGTAAATGATGGGTTTTAGAGGGCTTAACATTTACCAACTCATCAACTTGCGGAGAAGAGGTTTTCTCGGAAGATTTATGAATTTGGGAAGATGCTTCTAAGAAATCATCTAGATTTTCATCCAACATGTTAAAGTCTTCCTTACAAAAAGTGTTATCATAGAAATGGAAACATTGCAAAAATATATCTGACATGGTTCATGTCAGGTTCACCAAACTGTGAGATAAGAGGAATTCATTGCACATGAGTCTCTTCATTCTCAAGAGATTCCTAGGGAACGAACTACCCTTATCAACGTCAACATAAGATGAATGAAGACATTGCAAAGGAAATGTATACATGTTAACTATTAGAGAAGACTACTTCAAATTCTAAGAGAACAAGACTTATGTTTTTTTCCTCTGACTAAGGAGCTCTTAGTCAAACGATGGCAATGCGGATTTAGGATACTAGTGTAGTGTGTTGGTGTCCAAATGGTGCACTGGCCTCCTAAACAATAGAGAACTCAGGAACTCGGGAGGGAAAAATAAAATTTCACTTCCTAGCCTAGATCTAAGGTTTGTTTAATATAATGATAAAATAGAGAATAGAAAGTATCAGAAAGTATAAGGGGAACTTGAAAAAACTTACCCTCAACTAGGTGCCTGAGTCTTCTCTCCAAGCCCTGCTTTGCAATCTACACACAAGACGAACAGGGGGAAAATGTTGGGGCTATATAGGGGCAAGCCATAGTCAAACCCCCACTTTGGTGTTCCCACCTCCATGGAAAACCATATAGAAAGAGAGTGTAACCAAAATGGAGAAAGGAAATGGTGAAAGAAAAACCTACTTCAGGAGTAGAACCCACACCACCAAGTAGTAAATGAACAAAGAGATCTAATCTATTCACAAATATAAAAGAGTGAGAGAGTGTTACCAATAGGCCTCAACCCCCTCTTGAACACATGGATGCACTGTTGAATGCTTGCTAGAGAGCTTTGGTTGTTGGAGGGACCTCAGTCCAGCAGAGCTTCACTTGTAGAAGTGTTGCTATCAAGAGTGAAAGAGATTGAAGTTGAAGAAAGAAGCTTGATTGAATCAATGAACTCCCAAAATGAGAGAAAATGATGGGTTTTGTTACATGCAAGGGGAAAAAAGAGCCGTTACACCCAAAAATTTGACTGTTGGGCCATGTGTCAAGAGTCAATATTCAAGATTCCCCATTTCAAATTCGAAAAACTGTCAAGATGCTAGTGCACTGTGCAAACATTTATGTACCATGCAAGCGTCCAAGGCATCAATTTCAACAAATGTATCATTAAGTTGTTGTTGCTTCACCACTAGTCCACATGGAGCTAGAATTGTGAAATTCTGACCCATGAGATTTTTTCCATTAATGCATTTAGGCATCATAAATGCTAGGAAAAGTGCTAAAATGTGAAATTTCCCCTAAGTGCAATTATGTGACATTACAACTTGGAAGATTGTGATTAAATCCTTCTACATACATAACATCATGAGGTTTTATCTTTTTTCCATCAAGACTCAAAATATCCTTACCGGTAATCTTAGTAGTAGAATTGTTACCAAGGGTAATAGCTCCTCGATGAAACTTCTTGAAGTGCATGAACTTTCTTTTGTCTCTGGTCATGTGACTTTATCATTCATTGTCAATGATCCATTGATTCTTCTCCTTTTGGGCATGTAATGTAATATAAGCCACCATAGATTTCTTTGATCTTTGTTCATTTGGTTTCTTCTTCCAAACCATATTTGTTTTATTATTCTAGAATTCTAAACTATTTTCTTTTGTGTTCAGTATAGAAGAAATCACAAAACTGCTTCTATAGTTTCTAGCATTTTGTCAAAAAATATTGCATAAAAGTTATAATAAATAAAATTGAAATTATACAAAAGTGTAAATGCATTTCTTCTAACAAAATTATTTCTTCTTGCTAGATCCTTTCTACAATTCACAACATTATGACCAAAATGATTACAATTAAAATAGTAACTACAAAAAAAATTATTGAAACTAGCATTATATCCTTGTCCTCTTGAAGCTTGTCTTTTATATCTTATATTATATCTATGTATTTAGACGAAATAATTATTGAACACCTTTCTTTCATTGATTTCTATAAATTGATCAAACTTTGAACTTCCAGAGTGAACAACAAACTTCAGAGGCTACTCAGTCACCTTATTCTTCTAAAACCAAGACTACTTTTGATATGCAATGATTTGAGTTTCTATTATCTAATCCAAGATCTTGGTGCTCTTTCAAAACTTCAAGTTTAGCTGATGATTTACTTTTTCCAGGTATTTCCTTAGTGGAACAATCTTTGATTCAAGTTTTGCATTATCTTATCTCTTGATAGAAATCCTTCAATCAAAACTTCTTCAATCCTCTTTGTCTCTTCCACTTGAATCTTGAGTTCATTGACCATCTTCTTCGCTTTCTCAAGATAACGAGATAATTTATCTTTGACTTTCACTTCTTTTGTAATTCTTTTCTTCATCCTTTTAATTTCCTCATTGGCATAGAGTAATTCTTCCACAAGGTTTAGCATCATCATCAATTTTGTACTTCATTTCTACATCTTCTTCAAAGGTTTTCATGGCCATGAAAAGAGCATTTTCTCCTTCATTCTTGGAAGTGGCTTGGTCATCATCATAATGTGAGTAGACTTCCTCAATTGATAAAGAAACTCTTCTATTTTTAAAAAAAAATTCTTCCCTTTTGAGAATGAATTCTTCTCATCATTACCAGATTCTTTGTATGGACACTTAGCCATGAATTTTCTTATTTCACCACAATTAAAAAATTTGAAAGGAAACTAACCTTTAAAATTTTTGGACGCTCTCTATAACTTCATAACAAATTTTTCTTGAACCTCTAGATCTTATCCATATTTTGAATCAAGATCATCTTACTTCTTAGACACTTTGAATGTAGACTTTTTCTTTACAATTTTTTCATGTACTCAATTCTCATTTCATATGTAGTTCGAATTCCATGATATCATCCATAATTAGAGTATTTAAAGCTTTAGCTTCTTCAACAATAAATACTTTTAGATCAAACTTTTGGAGAATGGATCTAAGTACCTCTTTCACAATCATACCTTCTTTCAGTTCTTCACCAGGAACTCTAATACAGTTGAAAACCTCATCAACCATAGTAGGAATGTGGCAATTTTCTCTTCTTCCTTAACATTTTTAGAATTTCAAATTGACCATGATGAGCTTGAAGCTTTTCTTGTTTGACCTTGTCATCACCTTCATACATGTGTAACTTACTTCATACTTCCTTCATTGTCCTACAATCCATGATCTTTATAAATTTTGAGTTAGATAAACCGCATAAAATAACATTTCTTACCTTTACATTATTCTCACAAGCCTTCTTTATAGCATGATCTCTTGGGGGAATTTTAGGAATCTCATATCCATCCACAACTAATTACAAAACCTCAAATCCTAGGGCCATGAAGTATGCTTCCATCCTTACTTTCTAAAAGGAATAATTGGACCCATCAAAGAGTGGTTCCTTATTTAAATACAATCCTTCTTGAGCCATTGAGTATGCCATCCCAAATCTACCTCAAGTTGTTAAGCTTCTTCAAAGGAACTTAGCTCTGATACCAATTGAAGGGAACACAAAATATTGAGAGGGGGGATGAATTAGTATATAAAATCTATTTAAAAATATTTAATTAAATATGAGTTACTATTAATCACTTCTCTAAACATGAATCTTAAACCATCAAAATAGCTAGCAAACATAGATGCACACATTTACATAATGTTCACCAAATATACATGGAAACCTAGAAAGGGATAAAACAACAATGAGAAGAGCTTCTTGGAGATATTTTCCAAATCTAGCCTCACAAAAATAATGAATAACTTATAGTCATGAAGTATGCACCAACCTACCAGAGACACCAATCCCCTACTATATTTGTAGGAAGTAGGAACCAACCTACTAGAGACACCAATCCCCAATACAAAGATTTAAGCACCAAATTAATAGGTAAGATACCAGTTCTACTAGATTACAAAGATATGATATGTGGATCTTCAATAGTGATTACACATCTTGCACTTGATCTGATCTTCATTCAAACACACTTTTAGACAACATGTGATATTCTGACAATGGTGCACAATGACTGGGATGCAACTCCCATTACATCACCTAAATTTTATTCACACTCACTTGCACCTAAACTATAATGATTAGTCACTGTATAAATTATAAGTATATACATCTCAATGTATTATCAATATTTCATGTTTCCCAATAATCCCTTAACACCATTTGCAATTATCCAAGTTGGCTAAGGTGGACCTAAATTCAAATTAATATGAAACATGTAGTGGGTCAGTCCTAAATCAAATTTGTTGTCACCAATAATACATGATGTGAAATTACTTTAGAGGTCTTAACCTAGTCCTATTTCATCTTTGCATGCTTCCTCCAACTGGCACACACTTCCCTTCTCTAGTGCAAACATGTAGATGTTATCCATAGTTAGCAAGTCAACAAAAACAATACTATGTTACATCTAGCTTTTGTTCTATTAAGGCTCCACCTCTGAAACTCTAGAATCTAATATAACATGAGTAGCTTTACTTTAGGTTCAATCCATAGGGAATAACATTCAACTATGGTAGAATGTAGAGAAAGACACTATTATAGTGTAATATAGTGCATGAGTAGGAAACCATAGAATAATTCCATAAACAATTCTAGATTACTTCCAGCAACATGAATAGATACAAGCATGATACTTCATAGTGTTCTTCATAGTGTAGTTCATCCTAGCATGTTTTTCTCAAAAGATCTGACATGACATAATCATTACAAAAATACCTCATGATTTTAGAAGCTCAAACATGACAAAAGTAAATAAAATTTAATTCTCATAGATCTCCTAACATCACTCCTTTGACATCAGTGAGCACATTTGACATCAATTACAACATATGTTAAACACCTTTGTTGTAGAAATGATTGGTTGGTTTGATCTACCTTTGGTATGAGAGGTTACATCTATTTTGCTATTTTTTCATTTTATTTGGATGTTATATGTTGATATCCTTTATTTTTAGAATGGTGAAGGAGATATTACATTATACAACTTGGAACATGTTAGTGTAGAACAAGGATATGGTTTGATTCATAGGTTCTCTCTTTGTTCATGCTATTCTTCTTGGATGTTTGGTTTCACATGGTTGAGTGAAGAAGCTCTTGGGAGAGCTATGGAGACTAGTGGTGAGAGAGGTATTGTAAAACATTTGTTTAAAATATTTTCATATCATTGAATATTTCCTTAACACTATGTAATATAGGATTTAGCTACATCCTCTATGTGAAGATAGGTAGAATTGGCATGCTTTGATATATTCTTAGATTTGAAATTAATCATGTAGTGGGAGTTTATGGATATATGTTTGGTTATTCTATTTGATATCTTAGTTTTTCTATTAATAATGTGATGATGAGTTTGCATGTCTCATTAGATTTGATTCTATGAGTTATGTAGGTTGTAGATTAGCTACCCACTTTTTTGCAATGGGATGACTCAAAGGTGGACTATCTATATCCACAAGATTGTTTCAGTGTTAATGTATAATTTACTGGTTGCCCTTGTATGTGGAAATTTGTACATTGGTATGTTACATTGAGATATGAAGATGGATATACAAAGACTTGATTGTAAATTTTGGGTTGTTATGTTGATGGCATAAAGTTCTATCTATGATTTGTATACCCTTGTTTGAGGTAAGGTTATCTTGGATAAGTTGTAATTTTTTGTGGCTTCTATTCTAGATGGTATGAGTAAGGTAGCTACTTAGAGCCTTTGTTATCATTTGAATTTGATTCTTTTATTCATGTAAAGTTTGGTGCAAGTTTTAGTGATAGTTGATATGTTTCACCTTCTCATGTTCCATTTTCTTCAATAGGTGGCATGTTGGAGGATTTAAAGGGTTTTTTAATTTATGGTGGCTATCATAGTTTCTTTTATAGGTATCTTGTTAGAATATATGAGCATGGTGAAGATTTAGGTGGTACATGTATGGCTAAGGGATGTTTTTCCCTATTTTTGATTCCTATGGGTGTATTTACAATGTTGATGTCAAGTGAGAGAATGTTAGGATAAAGGTGCCATCCACCTTTTAAATCATATATCATGGTTTGAATATTCTTGAAAAGTGTCTCTAGGCACTTAGAGTGTATTGGGAAAATACTTTTATAATATTAATTCTTACCATTATTTTTAATATATCCATAAGTGGTGATGGGTCCAGTAGTAGCAATAAATGTGACTTGTGGGTCCATAAATATTTAATATTATTTTCCCCACATGTGGATGAGTATAATGCAATAATAAAAGATAAGGAAAGGAAAAATGAGTGACTGTTGGTATTATCCAAGAGGGAGCTTGGAATGAGGCAACATGTTTCTCTTGGTATTCCATCATTTATTTATTTTCTAAAGTGTTATGCTTATCTCTCATGTTTGGGCACCCAAGTTCGAGGGAAAGTATTGAAGCTAAAACCATTTTCTATTCACATTCTAATAAGGTATTTGAAGGGTTTGGTATGTTTAGAATGAACGATCATCTTTGGGTGATAGTTTTGGTGTATTAGATTCCTTCATGATGTATACAGTATGAAAAATAGATAAATGTAGAGTTTCATTGTAGGAACAAAGATAGGTTGATGCATAAGGAGATTTCTCATAGGTGTATAGGTTCTATCATAGTGAAGGAGAATAGGAGAATGGAATTGATTGTATTTTAATATGATTTGTTTGAAGATAATGGATACTTGGCCTCTCTTCTTGGTGGATTTTTTTTCCCCACAAGGGTTTCTCTACATAAATCATTTGTTTTGTGTTACTATTGTGTCATTGATTTTTACCATATTTTTATTATCTTATGGTGATGTTATTCCTTATAAATTGCTATTATATGTTCACATAAGACGATATTATTAAGAATTTTATGCTGGATGATTTATAGTATCATAAAGAAGATGGATCTATTCATGGTCCTAACTCAACCTACTAAACTAATAGGCTTTCAATGTCTTTCCCTGACAACGACAACATTTTTTTTAGTATAAAATTTAAGCATTTATTCTTAATACTATGCTTGGATTATTATTTAATAGTCCCTCTTATGATTTAGTTTACTCCATTTCAATCCAGGGCATAAGCTTGTGAAAGACATTATGGAAACATGCTCAAAGGCTAAAAGTAGCAAGATGAGTCCAATGTCATGCAATCTATCTTGAATTAAAGTTCAATAATTAAAATCCCTTGTCTAGATGTCTCCAACAACATTACTAACCAATGATAATAAAAGTAAATTTATAGCTATAGGAACTATAATGAAATAGTTCTAATGATGAGAATCGCAATAAAATAATTCTAACTACAAGAACTGTCACAAATAGTTAAAAGGAAACAACTATTTTGCAATCAAATGCATCAATTAATTAACTAATTTTTAATGGAAATTAGTATCAATATATCAAACATTCCCTACACACATATAAGTCAAATGGAAAAATAAATACAATAAACAACAGCTAGAGAGTGGGCAATGCCTCCCAATCTATGAATCAAATGAATTGCTCACAAATTATTCAAATACAATTCAATAGTAACAACAATATTTATTATGATAATATGGATAACGATTAATTGTATGTGTTATACATATTATGGCCCTTATATAACTTCATCTAATTATCAAACTATCTAAAATAAGATATGTTATTATTTTCTAGTTGAAAACTGAGATACATTTAAATACATCGATTGGTTAAGAAAGGGTGTATGTGGCCTACATCCACTCTTTCCTAACTAAAGCTTTGTAATAACATACTAAATTATACTTGGTTATAAATAAAAAAATTTCACAACAACCTTCACAAGGAATCTTCATTTTTCTTTCACTGTAGCTATAGGAGATTTTATTTTACCTTGTTTTAGTTACACACAACCACTTGCATAGTTCTTATAGGGGATTAATTCCTAAGATATATTTTATTCCTTTCGCATATATAAACATATTAATATTATAAAACTAATAGTAACAATTGAGGAATAAAGGGTAATGATAAACTAAAAATAAAACAAAGACCTGGACAATTTTTTAACCCATCACATGATAGTTTACTTCAATGTATATTAAATGAATTTATACCTTACATTTTTAGATCTATAATAAATGATAGAAAAGGGTATGTGTAGGATTATGATGGGCCAAAAAGTGGCGATATGATGGGTATGTGTAGGGTATGTGGCTGATGACTTTTTTTTAACCAAAATTGATGAAACGAAAAGGGTTTTTAAAGGAGATTCTCAGCTTTCCACCAATATAAATTATGTTTTACTTTGAATTTAATAAAATAACTATTATTCATTTTCTATTTGAATTATGACTAAAGTCCTAATTGATAGGATGATTGAAAAACATCTATAGCTTTCAAATGGTATCACATTTTTTGAATCGAAACATGTGTCACATTCTATGCTTTGTATACTATAGGATTAAAAAAAATGAATTTCATGAAGTTTTGACCAAGTTAAGGTGGTCAAACATATGAGTTTTTATATTTTTTAAAATTTGTAATAAAAAATTCAAATTAATTATTTACTTGGAAAAAAATTACAAAAAAATATGCATCACATTGAGACACTGAGTCCTCTACTTATATCTAAAATCTTATAAATTTTTTTTATCATTTTATTGTGGTTAGGGTGGTTAGATAGACACCTACTTATTTTTTCCTAAAATTTAAGTACTACTACATTGAAATTTCAAATTTTCACCATATATATATATAGGTTTATTTAAATATATATATATATATGTATGTATGTATTTAAATAAACCTAGTAGTTTAGAAACTACATTCAATTTGCTACAGATTCTATTCTTACATATTTTTAAAATAATATAGATAACTTATTCAAAATTTTATATCAAGTTGCCTAACTCTAATTTTTTTGAAATTTTCACCACTTAAGGGCCTGTTTTTCCATGATGATCTTGCACATACCCAAAATTGAGAAATAAAAACTTATTAAGCTAAGATGTAAAAAATGATAGCTAAAGTTAGTAGTTGAGTGGGTGTAAATAATTGTGAGTGTAAATGAATATAATTTAGATCAATTGTGTCTATTCATTCTTAGAATGTTAAAATTTAATCTTTTAATGTGAATATTTAAATTTGTTTTCTAAAAAATTAAATTCATTGATTAAGTCAATTATTAAAGGTTAAATTTGTTGAAATTTTACTACAATTTTTATTAGAAAAGGTCTCTGAATATTTCTCATATTGATCAAACTAGGAGTTTATTTTTTAGGTTATAAAATGCAAAAACTCAATTTATGGACTATACGGTTGGATTTTGACAAAAAAAACAATAAAAATCATGTTATTTATCACTACCAAGGGTAGAATCTATTGTGGAGATCTCTTTGATATATATATTTCATAAAAACATAGGTTGAATTGACATATCATATTAAAAGCTATGGCATCTGAATTTTTTCATAGAAAATATTAAAACATGGATAAATAATAGAGCTATAAAGTGGAGTTACACTTGTTGAACAACATATGATATATGTTATTACATATCATAATACATAACTCGTTGGAACTAATGGGGACAAAATGGAATGCCCAATTTGATGAGTGGATTATAAAAATTTATGATAGGTGGAAGAAATATGTTATTTTTAGCCTATGGACCAATCCTAATATTTGGGATATGTGTGTCATGTTTTGGGTCTTTTATCTCATTATTTTCTAATTTTCATTGTATGGTTTTATGCATTATATCTTGTATATATTAGGTGCTTTAGATGGAGGTTGTGTTTAGAGTTATGTAGATATTATTAATTTATCAAAATTCCTCCAAATATTTTGTTGATGATACACCTACGAATTATTTCACTTCAAGTGTATTATTATTATATATTTCCTACTAAATAATATATTGGGATAATTTGGAGTGTGTGATCTTTCTCTAAGAATGGTTTTCCCAATTTACACCTAGGTTTTGGTCAATTATTGATTTTATGTTTATACATGTTATTTCAAGATTGAAATTTTATCTTTATTTTGTGTTGGTGTCATCCTTTACACTAATTTTCTCAAAAAAGTGGATCCTAGTATCGGATACATTTGATAATTGATGCTCTAGATCGAAAAAAAAAAAATTGGTACATTATCTAGCACAATACCTTGGTATTCCATCAACAATTTGGTTACTTCCTTTGGTGATGGTTATTCTTCATTTTTGGTAGCATTCATTTTACTTTTCGTGTCACACTTCCTTTAAATAAATACAAAGAACATGTTCACATGTGTCAAACCATCCAAATTTTTCTTTCCATCCACCAAATAGATTTTGGTGTAACCACACACATCACTTTTTCTCTCTTCTTCTAAAGGTATAAGGATATGTTATTTTTTCCATTTAAGGTCTTAGTGTAGGTATTTTTATTTACTAATGAATCCTCTTCCTATCATATTTCAATGGTTTTCTAGAAATATATGACATAATCTATTTGAATATTATCACACAACACTTTGTCATTATACAATCTTATATAAAATTTCACCAAAGAAAATTCACTTATAAGTATCTTATGTTCATCTTGAATCCATAACATCCTATTTGGGTTTGGATGTTTCATCCTCTTCAGACTCAACTTATTTTTCATATCTTTTGAAACCAAAATATTTGTACTACCATCATAGCACTTGATAAATTTGAAAATATCTACCTCTTGATTTTCATATTGATTTTTTTTACTTTGCACTAGTTCCTCAATATTTTTTCTATAACAAATCTCTTCACATTACAAATGATTCACCCTCCTCTAATTTATTATTAAACATGGTGATTGAATAATTTCTTCCTAAATGTATGTTTTCCTTGCACTATTCTATGTTCTTTTGCTAGCACTCCCTTGGTAACATTCAAATGTCCTACATCCCTCTACTCAATATTTTAAATAAGTTCGTTTGAATGGGTCTAAGAAGCTTTTATATAATAGTTGCATGATTTATGAATGATCCAAGTTGGCAACAAGATGTCTCAAATCTCAATGTCCTATGAAAAGTGTAGGTTAACCTAAATCTAATAATGAAGCTCCAAGATTTTTTTTTTTCCATTCCAACTGAAGGTTCCTTTAGTCCCATAAAATCTTGTGTGATATTTATTTGAATATTTCAAGTCATGGGAAGGTACCACAAAATACACACATTGAACTAATTGTTGATTTTTCTAAGCCATGAACCTAATGCCATGTCTAGAGATGATAAATATCTGAAATATTATTCAAATATCTTGAATTATAGATATGATGTGCATGATTTTTTACACAAATCTAGTTCACTAATATGATTTGAAATGGTATTATGCAATTAAATGAAATGCACTAAATTGATATTCCTACTAAATGAAATAAAAAGAAAAAAAGTGGTTATGTAAGACTTCCTTTCAACCCATGATTCTCCTAGAACATTTCCCCTCTTTTGATGATATTTAAATTTCTTTTATGGGCACTACCAAAGGTAATCTCAGCCACTGTAACAATGTGTTGAATCTTATCTATGGGTGATACCCCTATAGTCTTGTATTGAAGGTGTGAAAATATTATTTAGGCTCAATATTGAATAAAATATATCCTTAACATGAAAATCAAAAGGATTAAACTGTCTAAGTTTTATTGACTATATAGGATTTTTTTGTTAGTGTCATGCATTATATGAGTGTGCACTAAGTGAAGAGTGAGTAGCTAGGTTTTTCTAAGGATTTGGTTGATTGTGTTTAAAAAATAATAATTTTAGAGAGGATTAAATAACTTAACCTTCTATGAATCCATTCCTTGCTTTCACAAGGATTTTCATACAAAATTAAGAAAATATGTATATCAAGCATGATAAATTCTATTAGACATCCAAAAGGACCTATATATGGGTATGTGCAGGATCATCATGGAAAAAAAGACCCTTAAGTGGCGAAAAATTTAGAAAAATCAGAGTTAGGCAACTTGACGTAAAAATTTGAATAAGTTATCTATTTTATTTCAAAAATATGTAAGAATAGAATACGTAGCAAATTGAATGTAGTTTCTAAACTACTAGGTTTATTTAAAAAAAAAATCTATTTGTTGAAAATTTGAAATTTCAATGCAGAGTACTTAAATTTTAGGGAAAAAATAAGAAGTAGGTGTCTGTCTGACCACCCTAACCACAATAAAATGATAATATTTTTTTACAAGATTTTAGACATAAGTAGAGGACTGATGTCCGGATGTGATGCATATATCTTTGTAATTTTTTTCCAAGTAAATAATTAATTATGAATTTTTTATTAAAAATTTTAAAAAATATTAAAACTCGTATGTCTGATCACCTTAACTTGGTCAAAACTTCATGAAATTCATTTTTTAATCTTATAGTATGTGAAGCATAGAATTTGATGCATGTTTTGGATTCAAAAATGTCATACCATTTAAAAGGTATAGATTCTTTCAATTAACCTATCAATCGTGACTTTAGTCATAATTCAAATAGAAAATGAATAATAGTTATTGATTAAATTCAAAGTAAAGCATAATTTATATTGGTGGAAAGTTGAGAATCTCCTTTATAAACCCTTTTCGTTTCATCAATTTTGGGTATAAAAAAAGTTGGCAGCCACATACCCTACACATACCCACATATCACCACTTTTTGGCCCATCATGATCCTACACATACCCCTATAAAATATTTATATTATATTAGACTATATACCTTGCGTTTAATGTTATAAATTATCTAGAAGCCATAGATTGTTTTGACATGAGTAGCACATAGTTTTAGAACAAAAATGAGGGAGGTTTGAGTGAAATAGTGTTGGAAGGAGTTAGATAGAAAGGGAAATTATATTTGTATTAG
>VDFB02231241.1:0-10124 GCA_007258455.2 Sequoia sempervirens | reverse complement strand
GTTTATGGTTTGATGCTTGAAGTGTTTGCAACAATCCCTAGTCCATACTTTTTACAGCTAGTTGATTGTTAGTTGCTTTGCAAAGCTAGCCTGGACTTTAATATTCATTGTGCTTAGTTCAATTATGAATGCTTATTCATTTCAATTACAATAGGGTTTTTTTGAATGAATGTTGATGATCTGAAAATATTTAATACCTTAGATGATTGCACTATTTATGTAAGATTGCAGATTTCTCTTGGTTAAGCAGGAATTAATTTATGAGGGATTGGTCAATTTCAAGTATTTCATCATTTGCATTGTTAGTCTTAGAAGTAGATTTTAATCTTGTGGTCTCTCTTAAACCCTAATCTTTGTTATTTCTTTTCATCATTTGGGTTAGATTTAAGATTGAAGTATCATCATATTTCTAGATCTAATAAGTTAAAGATTTAGTATTTGCTTGTAGTAAGGTCCCTTTGTGATTACCAATATTTTCACATTTATCACTGAGTTGTTTATGCATTGTCAAGACCTGACATTAGAGACCTTGGAGTTATCTCTTGAGGCTTGTTGATAGAGATTTACCTTTCAAAAGAGATAGGATATTATATTCTCGCCCTCGAAGCTGTCGTAGAAAACATCATCAACAAACTCCTCCAAGTGTAACTCACATTCTCCTCTCATCTTATGGGATTCAACCCACAATTGTATGGCCACCTCCACCAAAATGCATCTGCACTAAACTCTGCAACACCATACAAATCCTTCTCTACATACCAATCATCACTAGCAAATTCTTCCTGAACTATCTCATTTGAATTCACTAAATTATCCAACTAAACATGAAAATCATTGATAAGAAATTTTTTACCTTCTCATTACTTTTTGCAACATCACTCTCAACCTCATCAAATATCACATTAAAATATGTTTTTACCTTATTACCTTCTACTACAACTTTTTCTCTACCTGCAATCATTGCATTCCACTCTACCTCTACTTCTACAATTGTCATCAATAAATAATCTCTCTTTTTCTTCTATGTCCTCTAAAGGAATCTCTTCTGATGCAACTTCATTATACTCACATCCATTTTTATAATAACACTCAAAAAGATTAAACTTTTCATCTACTTTCATTGTTGCAATTCTTTCTTATATGTCACTCGTCATATCAGTCAAATAAAAATCAAATTTGGTTCTAACCTCATCAAAATCTGATATTTCTATTTTCCTTACTATACTGCAACATAATTTTCAGCTTCTTCATATCCTTCCATCCCATTCATGACATTCACATGCAAACCAAAATCATCAATGAATTCACAAAATGCAAGTTTTACCTTTTCTTTAACTACTGCAACTTGGTTTTCCCTTTCTTCAATGTCCTCCATTTTGCTAAACTCTTTTCTTGTTGATGCAACCTCTTTAATATTTGTTGTACTTTTCTCCTTCTTCTCATCCTTTACTACAATCTCACCATCATGTTCAATTGCATACACAACTATGACAAAGTTGTTACCTTTCTTCTTTGACATTTCATCAAAATCTTGCCACACACTCTCAAACTTCAACCTCTCAAGTATAGACTGCCTCACACTCGGTGATCTGTCTACACACAAATCACACACATACCACCACAAGTCCTAGTGCAAATTGCCTCACATCGGCACTTTTGCCTGCACACTCAGGAACTCCTACTCTAATACCACTAATGTAAGAGGGAATTAAATTAGATTATTCAATTGAAAATAAATTTAATTAGATCACACAATACAATGGAAAACATTTTACATAGGCAAACAATTTCTTGTAACAAATATTGCAACTCTGGTTTGCAACTTGCAACCAACAATCTTAAATTTAAACAAACTTTGCACATTGAATTACATCAGTCCAAAAAGGAAAATGGGGCTGCAACAAGCCCTTACAATAATTTTATAAATCACTACAAAATGGTTTCCAACAGAAATCTAAAACTTTGTAACAAAAGGTTTCTCCAGCACCTGCAACAACAATCTCTAATACAACCTCAACAACTCAATTTTGCAACTACTGGTGATGTTCCTGGCTCTGCATCAACCCTCCAATCTGCAACAACACCATTAAAAACCCTCTTTGGAGGTATACCACACCTCCTTGTTTCTTCCTCTTCAATCTGTAGAAAGAGAGCTCAAAAATGAATTGATTTTTCCTTTTATTCAATCCATCTTTCCTCATGAAATGAAATTTGAGTGCGTTTGGAGGAATTTCATCACATTCCAAAACCCACTCCCCAATATCAACACCTACCTCTAAAAAATATCCAATTAGATTATATTTAATTAATAAAATAGAATAAAATATGCCTTTCAAACTCCAATACATGTTGTGAGTGGATGACAGTGCTTCTAATGCATTCTTGCTTTCTTGAATAAAGCAAAAATCTGATTTTTCCAAACTAGGTGCCCACCTCCAAAATACTTATTTTTTAGGAATTATGGAATTTCAAATTGGGAGCTACAAGTCAATTTGGAGGTCTCCAAGAAACCCACACCCTCTCTTGCTTTTTCAAGATTCTTTCATTTAAAACATATTCTCCACTATGCCACCTTATCTTGTTTTGACCCAAATTTACTCCAAATTTGAAATTTGAATTTACAACATGGCATAACATCAAAATGCACAACAAAATATTAATTTCATGAGACAAAATATGGAATTCAAAGCACACCAAAAATTGAAGTTAAAATCAAACCCCTTTTGTTGACACGGGATAGCCACCATGCCATGGATGCTCCTGCATCAAATTTTATCCTTTTGTAAAAAAAATAAGTGATTTGTTATGGAATAAATGTCACTTTTTAAAAATATTGTTAGCGATAAAAATTAACTTATTGAAACTTACATAAAAAATCACATTATTTTTTAAAGTAAAAAACATATTTAGAATCTACACACAAAATCTCAAAAATTACTACACATCATCTTCAAATTCTTAATGGTTTAGGTGCTATATTCGACAAAAGGTGAAAATTTAGTTAAAAATATTGTTTCCAAAGTCCCACTTTGACCAAAAAGTGGGACACAATATTGCAAGGTCACCCTTAATTGAACAAGAACTACATATCATAGGGAAAGATGAAATTTTAAGAAGAGTTGTTCTAGAACATGAAAGAAATAGTGTTTTAAGGAAAACATGTGATGGAATATTAGGACATAGTGCATAAAAAGGCATTGCAAGAAAGGTGTTGCTAGTAGAATTATGGTGACCTACACTATTCAAGGATGCAAATAAATATGAAAGAAATGTTACATATACCAAAAATTATGGAAACCTGCCTCAATAGATGAGATTCCCTTGTGATAAGTATTATCACAAGACCCATTTGAGAAATGGATAATTAATTTTATTGGACCCATTGACCCCCTTGTAAAGAAATAAAAATTGAGATTTATTATAATAGTGATTAAGTATATCAAAAGTGGGTGGAAATAGAAGCAACTAAAGATTGCACTACCCACACACCTCAACATAATTTATTTACAAAATTATTATTATAGTTATTCACTGAGCATAACAAATGACTAAGGAAAAAATTTTGTTAACAAAATAATTGTGGAGCCATTGGACACCTTTATGATAACACATAATAGGAGTAGTCCATATCATCCTCAAGAAAATGGAGCAAGTGAGGTATTAAAGAAGATTATAAGAATCACACATATAAAAATGTGCAATAAAAATACCACATACTAGAACATCAAGATACCAATAGTATTATGGGCTTATAGAACAACCTATAAAAGATTAACAAAAAATTTCCCTTTTGAATTAGTATATGGAGTTGATGCAACATTACCTATTTAATAGACTATAATATATCTAAGATTAACTATTTATTTAAGGGTGAATGAGGAGAAATATTTACAAAAAAGACATGAATTAAAAAAATTAGATGAAAAAATATTGTTAGCAACCTACCATTATAGTTTAGAAAAGAAGTGACAAAAAGCATGGCATGATAGGAATTTGTGATAGATTTATTTTGAGATAGGTGACAGTTCTAATATATGATAGTGAATTCAAGAAATGGGGGAATTGAAAACATAAAGTTTCCACAGTACATAATAATAGTGTATTAAGATTTATGGATTGAAACACATTTGAGAAATGGATAATTACTTTTATTGGACCCATTGACCCCCTTGTAAAGAAATAAAAAGTGAGATTTATTATAATAGTGATTGAGTATATCAAAAGTGGGTGGAAATAGAAGCAACTAAAGATTGCACTACCCACGCACCTCAACATAATTTATTTACAAATGTATTATTATAGTTATTCACTGAGCATAATGAATGACTAAGGAAAACATTTTGTTAACAAAATAATTGTGGAGCTATTGGACACCTTTATGATAGCACATAATAGGAGTAGTCCATATCATCCTCAAAAAATGGACCAAGTGAGATATTAAAGAAGATTATAAGAATCACACATAAAATTGTGCAGTAAAAATACCACATACTAGAACATCAAGATACCAATAGTATTATGGGCTTATAGAACAACCTATAAAAGATTAACAAAAATTTTCCCTTTTGAATTAGTAGATGGAGTTGATGCAACATTACCTATTTAATAGACTATAATTTATCTAAGATTAACTATTTAGTTAAGGTTGAATGAGGAGAAATATTTACAAAAAAGATAAATGAAATAAAAAAATTATATGAAAAAATATTGTTAGCAACCTACCATTATAGTTTAGAGAAGAAGCGACAAAAAGCATGGCATGATAAGAATTTGTGATAGATTTATTTTGAGATAGGTGATAGTTCTAATATATGATAGTGAACTCAAGAAATGGGGGAATTGAAAACATGAAGTTTCCATAGTCCATGATAATAGTGTATTAAGATTTATGGATTGAAACTATGTGAAATTTTTCACATCAACATTTCAAATCATACTCCATGGTCCATCATCAAGATGCAATACAAAAAGAGAAAAGAGTGAAAAATGAAGTAGCAAAGTTGGAAATATAAATAGGTGAGGGGGAGGTGAGAGCTAGATGACCCATAGTTCAAAAAATCAGGATGTAAAAGGCTCCAAGGATTTGAGAGGAAAGGAAAGACAATGGAATGAAATAATCAAAGGTCAAAAAAAAGAGAGGACTAAATAAAATAAGTAAAAGATTATTTAAATTTGTAACATTCTAAGAAAATAAAAGTCAATTAAAATATTATTAAAATAAAAATATAAAATAATGGCAAGAAAAATAATATGATAATACTAGAGGAATGAATAGGATAATAAAAATTTATTATTAGTGGAATATTAATTAGAAATAATAATCTATTGATAATATTTAACTAAAACTAACAAACTCAAAAAGGATAATTACTAAAGAAAATAGTTATATAATAATAAACACTAGTAATAGTAGCAAATTAATAAGCTATAAGAGAAAGTTAAATTACATTAGACTAATAAAGGAAGGGGTATAAAATAATCTAGAAAATACTTTAATATTAAACTAAGACAACTATTTTAAGAATTATTTAAATTTGCAACATTTTAAGAAAATAAAAGTCAATTAAAATATTATTAAAATCACAATATAAAATAATATTGTTAAGAGAAATTAATGAAAATACTAGAGGAAAAAATAGGTTAATAAAGCAAATTATTATTAGTGGATTATTATTTTGAAATAGTAATCTACTAAAAATAATAGACTAAAACTAATAGAATAAAATTAGAAAAAATAACTAATAAATAATAATAGATAAATAATAATAAGGACTAATAATAATAGTGATATTAATAAGCTATAATGGAAGGGGGCATATAAAGAAAAATAGAATCAACATTAATAATAAACTAAGACTATTAAGGACTAAAATAAGACTAAAGGATTCTAAAGAAAAATAATAGATTATAAAAATATTTAAAATTAGTTTCTAAGATTATTAAGACCTATGTTAGGAATGAGATTATAAAAATATATAAAATTAGTTTCTAAGAATATTAATGTCTATGTTAGGAATGAGATTATTAAAGAATCATAAGACAACTATAAGACTACTATGAGACTTATTATAATAGGCTTATTGAAGAATAATATATAATGTGATTATGCTCAACCAATATAGATATATATTAAGACTAATATAAGGTTATAAGGATGAACATGAAATAAAGAAGGATAGTAGGAAAACTAAATATTAGAAGAAAAAGAGATAGTATAATAACGAATAAAAGAAGAAAGGAAATAAGGAAAGCCAACTATAAGTTTATTGTAATACTTAAAAGTAAAGAAAATATAGACTATGAGGAAAAAATAAAGATAACTGACAATTATAAAATAGATATCTAATAAAGAAAAAAGGAGAATGACATATTAGAAGATATATAATAGAGCAATAAACATTGAGAACAATGAGAAGAGAAAAAAGACTGCAAGTAGCTTAATGTTTATAATGTGATTATATAAAAAGAATAATACAATAAATAATAAGAAACTAATTGCACAATAAATCAAGAGAGAAGATAATCTAATTAATGGAAGAAAAGGAGTAAAAGAAGAAAAGAAATAAAGGCAATCTATATGAAAATAAGGATTAAAGACTCAAATAGACTAAAAAATAAATAACTAATAAAAACTAGAAAAAGAAGAATGTATGAGAATAAAAAATAGATTAAAAGTAGAATAACTAAAAGTTAAAAGATTAAAAAAGAATGATATAAATTAAAGAAGGAAGAAAAAGAATAAAAGAAGTAAACCACATTAAAATAATAAAGACTAAAAGTGACAAAAAGCCTCATAAAAAAGACTCAAAAGAAACTAAAAGAGGGAAAAGATAAAAATAAATTAATGGAATAAAATTAAAGACAATGAAAAGAAATAGCTTAAAATAATGAAAACAATGAAAAAATTAAAGAAAAATACTATTCTATAAACAACTATACTGAAACATTGCCTAAAGAGTGAAGATAATAAAGCTGGAAAGTTGAATAAAATAAAAAAGGACAAGATATTGATAAATTAATCAACATATTGATTTTGGAAAAAATGAATGCAATTTAATTATAAAGGAGAAGGAAAATGAACGAAAAGAAGGGATTGAAGGACATAGATTAGAAAGGAGCAAGAATGAGAAGGAAGAGACGACTAATAGAGGGAAAAATTAGAAACTCCTAGGAGGGATATCTATTAGGCTAATTAAAGGGGTTTCCAAGATAAAATTAAATTCCAACCCCCATCTCAGTTTGAAGTTAAGGGGATGATTATGGATTTCAATGGACTTTTTGATCTTCCTCTTGAAGTAGTTGTCTTCTTTGAAAAGGATTTTGGTGTTTTCTAAGGCAATGTGATGTTTTGTCTTGGAAAAATGTTCGGCGAGGGCATAATTTAAGATCCACTCATGTCTAATGTTGGCACAATGCTCTTTGATTCAAGTATTGACAAAGCGACATGTTTCTCCAATGTAAGGGATTCCACACAAACACATCACTTTATAGACACCTGAGTTGAGGAATGAGTCTAGAGGGTCTTTGGGGGAAGGGATGTGATTTCTTAAGGTAAAAATGGGTTTGAAAGTGCAAAAGGGACCCTTTTTTAGAAGGATCTTAGTAATTTTATTGGAAACACCCTCAACATAGGGAAGGGTAGCTAAACGAAGGGGCAGAGGTCTCAGGGTTTTAGGTTGGAAGGTAAATCTGGCTATATAAAAATATGGAAATAACTAAGGTTGAAGCTATCAAATTACAATCATAAAATGAACTATTTAAAGGTTATATTAATGGTG
This sequence comes from Sequoia sempervirens, assembly GCA_007258455.2. Classification (NCBI taxonomy): domain Eukaryota; kingdom Viridiplantae; phylum Streptophyta; class Pinopsida; order Cupressales; family Cupressaceae; genus Sequoia; species Sequoia sempervirens. Next base: position 2,346 of record VDFB02231241.1, on the reverse strand, counting down.
TACAACTAAGACACTACTATGAGGAAATATAAGAAATAAAATACATGAGAATAAGTGAGATATTATGTAACACATTGTACTATTGGTATAAAGTTATATTGTGTGAAGAATACTCCATTGAAAAGAATTGTGCAAAGACAATGGGTAGGTAAGTGCAATAAATGCTCAAGCCTTGCCCATGATGTGTCATTTCCCCTTAAAAATATTTAAATGTAACAAGTTAAATTATGTTTTTCATGATTAATAAATTTATTACATTTCATATAATTAGATGAACAAATTAAAATAATTGCACAACAATGTTTTATTCATAAATACTTTTAAAAATTAAGGTAAGGACATTATAAATAATATTGAACAATTTATTTTATTAAGGCATAAAAATACTTATATGTTAAATATATGTTGAGTGGCTACTCTATTCTCTGGTTGCTTGATAACTACATCTCAAGTTGTGATGCACAACAAAGAACTTATTTAAAAACATATTATGTTCTTATACACCATCCAAATGTGTCAAATCCCTAGCTAGGATAATCTCAAGTGTATTTTTTACCCTAAGTTGGGTGTACTTTGTACATCCCCTTCTCTTGTGCTCATTTCTTGTTTATCGCTCAAACCAACCAAGAGAATTCTCCCCGTTTTTTTACTTATCAAATACACATATTTATAATAGTCAGGTGGGTAGTATTCAACCAACATACCCATACAATTAATAACACCCCTTCATAAAAATATTTTATTATACTTTAATCAAATAACATTTGATTAATATTTTTTTCACTCATAAATATTTTCACCCTCGAGATATGTAAATAATTTACGTCGTTTTTTTGTTTTACTTTGTTACATCAACATTTTATAAATTATTTTCACTTTTGATTATATATGTTTTACATATATGAAAATTATTTCACTTATTTTATTTTTATCTCTTTTTTAATAGGTAAATGCTTTTTTTGACCCGGAGCTATGAATCGGTGCTGGCCCAAGCCAGGATGGAGGCCACAATCAAGGGACCTCCTCCTTGGCATGAATGCAAGTAATAGTCCACTCCCACAAGCATAGTAGCCCATTAGGGGCACAGAGCCCACAAACACACCAGCCAATGAGGGAATGGGCCTAAGGCATGGACGCCATCAGTAGCATCAACATTGTCGGTCAAGCCTACAAGCACATTGGATTAGCGAAGGCATAGATCTTGCAATCACAATATCCTAGTGGAGACTTGAACCCTGTGGCCACAACAACAATGAAACCACTTAACCATCACACTATGGGATGAACCCCATATTTTATGTTTATCTCTTCATTCTTAGGTAAATAGCTCTATAAAAGTTATCCCCCAACAAATTAACTACTTCCCTTAGAAGCATGGGGTTTATCTACATCATGAATAATCAAAAGAGTTTAGTCAAATAAGTGTGGTTACTAATTCTTAATTTAATCAACTTTCTCCCAAGTAGCACTATTAATATCACAGTGAGTACATTTTATTTTAACTTTATCTTTATTTTTATTTCTTAACTTTCTAGATATTTTTCAATAACACTTTCAAGTTCAATTTTTTAAATTCACAATTAGGTTCAACAGAAATACTTTTCCAATCAATAATATGATTAGAACTATATATTTTTAAAGTAAACTCACATGAAATACAAAATGGATTTGTAATTTTGGCAGTAAAGAAAGTTTAAGCTACATCACCTTTTCTTATATAAAATTTTGAAAGGCTCACAAAATCAAGGAGATATTTTTGTTAGAGTAATAAAGTCATCACCTAATTAATTAATTAATCATTAATAAATTGGGTCCCTTTATGCTTTATTACACTTAAGCTAAACTTAGGAGTGCTTTTAATTCATTATTTGTTTTTATTAATTAGTTGCATTTTGCATGATTAAAGCTTCTAATATTAGAACATGTCTCATTCATTCCTATGAGGACACTTGTCATGTTCTAATATAACCCTAATCTAGGGTTAGCTTTTATCCTTTTCATAAGGATTGTTTCATTGTAATTATTAATCAATTCTCTACAGCAACATATTCACGGCAGTTGTTTACATCATCCAGGTTATTTTGCATCAATATAATTCTCAGGTTATTAAGCACAATCTCGTTTGTTGATCTTCTCTATTGTGATAGGTAATCACTTGCAAGTTTTTCATGGGAGTTGTGGATTGAATCAATCAAGCTGCAAAGGCGATGAAGATGTTGGGCCAACAATGGTGATGTGGTTGTCAACAAAGAGGAGATGAATGTCCTCAAAGTAATCCTCCAGATCTGCAATATAGGACTCTACAAACAAGGATGATATGTCTATGAGATACAAATCCCAAATAGC
>VDFB02231240.1:0-10618 GCA_007258455.2 Sequoia sempervirens | reverse complement strand
AAATCAAGCCATATGTTATCAAATTCCATCCACGTCTTAGAATCAGGCACATGTCATTTCTTTCCATTAGTGCTCTTATTTTGGGCATGCCACTACATAAGTTCAGAATCATGGTATTATCAGAAAGTGGCAAAGAACCTTTCTAGGAACCACAACTAATTTCAACCCTTGTCTATACCTCAGTTCATGACATTTTGGACATTCACTCTCATTTGCAAGATTTTTGTGAAATAATACACAACCATTCACACATGTGTGGATGTTTTCATACCCCAAGTTGAGCTTACTAATTTTCTTTTTACATTGACTTCGTTTTGTTGGCAATGTGGAGTCAGCTAGTAACAATGAACTTAATAATGCCAATAACTGATTTACACTCTTATTTGTCCAGCCATGTACCACTTGCAAGTTAAGAATTTGAAGGATTGTTGCCAAATGACTTAACTTGCAATTAGCATACACAGGCTTTAAAGCATCCTCCATTGACTTGGCCCAATCATCGTTTAGACCCTCATTCAACATTCTATCAACTTCAAACCCTTCATCAAACATTTTTGTCTATTCATCTATGTTTGGTGCTACTTCATCTATGTATGTTTCCTCTTCATCTCTCACAGTCTGCAATTCAATCATATCTTCATAATAATTGTAAGCCCAAGGGCTTACACCACTATGCCCATATCTTATCATATGTCGATAAATCATATTTCTTTTTTTCACCTTTCCACCAAGACAATTTTTACATGGACATGGATATTTGTCAATGTCCCTCTCATCAGCTACTCTCTCATCATATGCATGATATTGATCAGTAGTCAACCTTTGACACTGATCCATCTGTAATATTGTGCATTCCAGTATTAATTTAGTTTTTGATTTAAAGAAAAAAACATAAATATGAAAATAGAGGTGCCAAAACATTGTTGAAAGTAGTCACTTTTAGTAGAGACCATAACAGAAAGAAGAGGATATAATGAGTCATTGTTCTGAGATCTATCTTACATTCATTTGAAGTTTACCTACTGAGAATGGAATATGCCTATTTTTCCTATCAGCTTACTTTTGGTAATGAGGGTTTCGAATTACCTTTGAATTCACTGCAGAGGGCTTCGCTGACTTCAAATTTGTTGCAACAAACTCTGAATTCCTTGCCTGCCTTTTCAAAAGTCTCCAGTTCCTATCCAAACAAGATTTATCACCCATGCAAGTGCTTCAATACCTGTCCATGAAGAATAACAAACATCAACAACAATCCAATTTCATTCCCATGCCAACAATTATACATTTTACAAGTTGTTTTACTTATAAATATAGACAAGTTATGTAAACCACTAGATAAATAGCATTTAAAGGTTTGTCGTCTCTAACTTATAATTTGTTTTTGAGTTCAGCTAATACAACTATTTTTTTTGTTTGTTTTCATGGTTGTTACTCATGTAACTTGTACTTTCATATCCCTTTGAGCCGCTTTCTGTATTTCTTTCTTATGCATTGGTTGTATTATGAAAGTAAAACTTGAAAGTGCCCCTGCTGATAAGATTTGATTCTTTAGTTGTTTACTTATTTTTGTGATATTTCACTTTTGAAGTCTTGAATTTAAAACAAACATGTATGAAGGTTGAGTTGCATCTAAGGATCAGGTGTTCTCATGTGAAAGGTTTTCTCTTTGATTCTTTAGTTGTTTCAGTTATATTTGAGTCTTAAAATCAAAATAAAAAATATGAAGGTTGAGATGTGTTTCAGTATAGTTATGGAAGAAGATTTAATTAATGTTTTGAGCCACTCTTTTGACACAACATCAGGACGAGTGATGGATAAGGATTGCAAACATGAGCTCTTTAAATTCATGTACATTAAGAGGTGGGGAAATCCAAACCAATTAAGATCAAGTCAGAAATACAAATTATGAATTGAATATTAAATAATTTTTTAAATATATTCTCACCGTGACTGGTTACATTTATAAAGTGCCTGTTAACAAAAAAAAGTTATTGGAATATGAGTAAAAAACTATCCAGGTAAAAATTGAAGTTTATGGCATGTCCAGGATACAATCTTAGGTGATTTGTGGGTCTGGTATTTCAAGGTAGAAAATGAATTGTAAAAATCTAAAAATCATAACTTTAAGTGTGAATTAAGTCAAAAGGTTATGGGTTTACCACAACACTGAGGCTAGGCACTTTGTTTCTATAAGATAATTGGAGTACCCAAACTTTTTATAATTGTGCTTCTAACTTTCAACTTAGTTTTTATTTGATTTTGTTGAAAACATCAAAGGCTGAGATTAGGTTTTGAAGAAGTAAAACTAGATCAGAAATAAGGATGAAATCTTGGGAAAAGACAAATGATTGAATGCTTTATAGATTGGTGCAAACAAATGGGTTTTGTAGGGTAACCTTACCAAATTTGAACATTTATGAGACTTAGAAATTGTAGATTTTGTCTCTTCTTATTGTGTTGATCCTATCTGATGTGCTTTGAGTTCTCGATCATATCCGATGTTTTATTATTTAAGGGATTTACCCTTTTGATTGACTGATCTAAGTTTGACATTTAATGATAGAAACCACACTTGAAGTTCAATTATGTTGAATGAATTTGCAAGCTTATGTGGAGCTGTTCAAGGTAATCCTTGATGACCTTTTTTTATCATTTTGTTGTCCAATCTAGTTGGCTATTAGCCTTATTTTCTTACTTCTCTATTTGATGAGGGTTCATTGACATGGTCATCTAGAAAACATATCTTAAATTAGTTGATTGGTTGAGTGGCTAAAACTCCACATTCGATAATTGACTAGACCTATCTTTGTTTCTTAAGGATTTGAGCTTGTTTTCATAATTTTGATATTGGAAAATGGCAAGCAAATGACAAATGCATTTGAATTCCTACTCATAACTTTGTATTAGCTGGTTGGGAGGTTTTAATAAGCTACTACATTGGAATATTTCTATAACAACAAAAGGAGCAACAACAGAGAATTGATTTTAGATGCTTGATATTGTCTTTGTGAATTGCGGCAATGTGAGGAAAGCTGGGTGATAATATATAAGTCCAGATGTTTATCTAGATTGATGTGGATCTTGCAAATTCCAGATACTTAAAGCCAAAACATGATTGAGCCTTGAAATTGGATTGATCCATAGATAACATTATGGAGAGTGCTAGAATGTAATGTTCATTGTGGGTCATGAATGAGTGGAGGTGATACAAAATATTTAAATATACCAGTAATAGTCATATGGTGTTAATCAGTTAATGTAAATGTGACATAAGGATTTATTATATATAAGTGAGTTGAAGGCCAAGAGTCATTTGTACTTTATTTAGAGAATCAGAAGGATTATCAAATTTGAAAATTCATGTCATCATGTCAATTATCCTTCATGGGTTTATTGAAGAGTCTTTCATTTATCTCAAGCACTCTTGTTTTAAAAACTTTATCATTTATGGTTGATTTTTGTTTGATTGTATTTAGTATAAATTATTTTGTCTGATTGTCAAAGAGGACAAACTTAACATAGCCATACACTCATAATTTATTTTGGATCACAAGTGTTTGTGTTCAAAATCATCTCTTAGAAGTACATGATATATATCTTCTACAAGTATTTCAGCACACTGCAAGTATTTCTTGACAAGCTTATCTCCAGGTTCACCTAACTTAGAATTACATGCCAGATGCTACTATGTTTTTTCCTTGGTGAGTTAGTTGTGTTCCTTTTTGTTCATAAGGAAGATATTTATAATTAATGTGGTTTGTCTCTTTTGATGTGCATCCATTTCAGGCCTGCAGTCAAATGGATTCCAGAGAGGCTGTGTTTGGTGGAGGCTCATCAGGTAATATTTTGGAGTAATTCTTTAATTGGAAAATATATCCTTATTTTCTATAATTTTATTCTATTTGGTAGAGTGGCTCTGGGGATAAGAATTTTAAATGTTTACACAACTCTATGAAGAAGTCATGCTTTCTTTATAAGAGTGTCTCCAAAATTTACTTCCAAATTACCATGAGAAATACCCTAAAAACTATGGTTATAGGAGGGTGTGGGAGGTGTGCTCAGTGAATGTGATGTATATGTTGTCCAAAAAATAACTGAGTTGGTTCCTGTAGAAGTACTTTGGACAATTCGACTGACTAGATATGCATGCATTAGCAGTTTCAAGTGTAGCAGAGCCTATTCAATCATGGGCAATGTTAGGAGATTCATTTATCTCTCTAACAAAGAGTTTTTTCAACCATTACAAATTTGCAACTAGCTTGAAACAGTATCTTCATTATTGAAAAACTAGCATTTGTCTTGTCATAATTCTTTGGAAGAACTATAGTAACATGGGGATACTATAAAGAATGTTATAAATTAAAGGATTAACATTGATCTGGTCAAGCTAGGTAATGAACACCATATATATGTGGTATTTGTCTTCTTGGAGACAACAAGCTTTATTCAGTTATCCATTATTGATTCTTATTCTCTCTTACTTTTTTGTATGATCTAGGCATGTTATTTTTCATTGTGCTAGTGATGATGGCCCAGGCTCATTTATTCATCCAAATATATGCATGACTTCCATGGTTTAACTGCATCTCACTTTCCTTACTGTGATGAGAAGGTAGAGGTAGATTTCAACAAGAGCCTCCATTGTTTGAATTGGCATCAAACAATACCTTCAACCTCAACTTATTTCATTACATATAATGACATTTCCCCAATTATTTGTATTGTTTAATCACACAATAAGGGGCCTTTAGAGCCCAATGGCACCTTCCCAATCTACATATACCTTCGGTGTTAATGAAAATCATAGGAAGAAGTGAAAGTGTTAGGAAGGTAGGTCTATTTCATCTAGATTTTTTTCATTGTTAAAATATGTCTACCTTAATTGATGCAAATCTGTTCATGAGATTTATGCATGATCACTATTGCTATCTATGCTCTACTAGTTTGGTATGCCCATGATTTTTTTCCTACAGTACTTGACTAATGAATCTCTGTGAATAACCCAAGTATAGTGCTTTAATTTCTTTCAAACATAAAGTGGGTGGTAAGTGTTGCTTTATGTGATAACCATACATGACTTAGTTAAGAAATGGGAATCTCACTTATAAGATTTTCTCAATGAATTGGGATCCTGTATGCAAATACATGATGTCTATCTTTTCATTTTTCCCTTTTTAGGTCCACTCTTGAAGCTCCTAAGTGGTTGAAGAGATCACCAGTTGGTGTTAGTTTTGGATTTGGAGGAAAGCTTGCTTCATTTCGGCCCGGTACAGCATCACAGAGTGTTGTTGGCTCTTCTGAGGTAGAGTACAATTTATTCTTTGGTACATGTCATTAAGATGATATATGGTCTTATTTTTCTGCTATTTTCATAGGTATATATACACAATCTCGTTACCGAGGACAGTCTGGTGCTTCGTTCAACAAAGTTTGAAGTTGCAATAGTAGATGGTGAGAAATCATCATTGCGAGCTTTGTGCGATAAGAAGTCTTAGGATTCTCAGTTACTTATTTGTGGATAATTTTTGAATGGGATTAATATCAATTTACATTCGTTTGTATTGTTTCACTTGCAAATTTTTAGTTTCTGCATTGATTTAGTTTGGAAGAAGAGAGAGAGACATGGAATTTCCTAAGAGTCATGTTTGAAGATGAAGGAAATGCTAGGACAAAGCTACTTGAGCACCTTGTATTTCGAGTGCAGATCAAGACTTACAAGAAGCTCAATCTACCAAAATTGATGATATTAGTAGTGAAATAATCAATAATGTCACTCTTGATGATACAACACAATTAGATCCATCAGTTCGGTCAAAAGGTGGACAAGATGTTACATCCCCCAATGAATTGGAATCCTGTATGCAAATACATGATGTCTATCTTTTCATTTTTCCCTTTTCAAGTGCACTCTTGAAAGCTCCTAAGTGGTTGAAGAGACTAGTTGGTGTCAGTTTTGGATTTGGAGGAAATTTTGCTACATTTCGGCCCAGTACAACATCACAGAGTGTCGTTGGCTCTTCTGAGGTAGAGTACAATTTATTCTTTGGTACATGTCATTAAGATGATATATGGTCTTATTTTTCTACTATTTTCATAGGTATATATACACAATCTTGTTACCAAGGACAGTCTGGTGCTTCGTTCAACAGAGTTTGAAGCTGCAATAACAGATGGTGAAAAATCATCATTGCGAGCTTTGTGCGATAAGAAGTCTCACAATTCTTAGTTAGTTATTTGTGGATAATTTTTGAATGGGATTAATAACAATTTACATTCATTTGTATTGTTTCACTTGCAAATTTTTGGTTTCTACATTGATTTAGTTTGGAAGAAGAGAGGGAGACATGGGATTTCCTAAGAGTCATGTTTGCAGATGAAGGCAATGCTAGGACAAAGCTACTTGAGTACCTTAGATTTCAAGTGCAGTCAACAGAGAATCAAGACTTACAGGAAGCTCAATTTTCCAACATTGATCATATTAGCAGTGAAATAATCAACAATGTCACTCTTGATGATATAACACAATTAGATCCATTTGTTCAGTCAAAAGGTGGACAAGATGTTACATCCCCCAGAGACAATGGTGAGAAGTTTTTTGATAATTTGCATAGTCCGAAAGAAGATTCCTCACTTCCTCTCACTGAAAATGATTGTTATTGGGAAAGATACCCTTGGCAATGGAGAAGAGATGCAACATGAAGCTACTAAAAATTTGACTGAATACTTAGAATGCGATGAAGCCATTCAAAGTTCTTTAGTTGTTGGTGATTATAAGGGAGCAGCCATGTAGTGCCTATTAGAAAACAAGATGGAAAATGCACTTCTCATCGCTCATGTTGGGGGGAGTTCTTTATGGGAGAAAACTCGTGGTGAATATTTAAGAAAAACAAATTGTTCCTATCTTAATGTTATGGTTCTAGACTAATTACATGGCATTTGCAATGTCTTAAAGTCTTTTAATGTTTTATGTTTTACCCTCCTTCTTGTATTCAACTATCTAGATTTTAGAAGGCTAACTGGCTCTATTTATCTAAAATATATTTCTTTCTGTGGAATATTTTCTGACTTAACACCATTAGTGCAGGTGGTTTCTGCTATGGTCAATAATGATCTTATTGGCCTTGTGAACAACAGGCCTTTGAAATCCTGGAAAGAAACTCTTGATTTACTTTGTACAGTAAGCGTTTTTTCCCACAAAAATTAGTTAAACAAAAAATTATGTAAATTGGATAATGCAATTTTGATTTGGAGCAAATTGTACTTGACAATAAGTTTTTTTAATAACTCATTTCTAATTTTTGTGAGTTGTAGTTTGAAGCTTTTGATATAATGAGAAAGCGTACAAATTTATGCATTGTATCATACAGTTGTGTATAGTATTTTCAAACATTTATCATACTTGTATCATAGATAGAAGACTTGGACATAAAACAGTCTTGGCAGGCTAATTTTTGACTTTAAGACTTGGAGGACTCAACACAGATTTGGTAGGTTGAATTTTTTACTTGGACATTGAAGGTAGGTTTTCAAGTCAAATAAACCCTACCCCACAGAGTGATGTGTTTTTTCCATTATATTTTCATTGAATTCTCTCGAAAAAGAAATGAAATTAGCTATGATGTTTTTTTTTCACTATTGCCAATTGATTCTAAGTTTTCTTTAAGAGGCTTGGGGTTGCAAGATCAAAGGGGTTTCTTGTAGTCAATAGAGAAAGAAAGTCAGTCCTTGAAGAGATTGTAACAAAGATGTGATAATCACAAAGCACAAGGTTCAAAGCAATGAGATCATAATGTAAAAAAAAAGAGAAAAATTATGTTTTTATCAGAACAATGATTTTAAGGATTGACTATGAAGAAAAATCATCATAATATAGCAGTGAATACAAATAAATGATAGTGCCAATGAGTTATCAATACAGTGAATAAAGAGTTCCAATTTTCAATGCATGATGAAAATAGTCCAAGGCATGCAAGGGATAGGAATGAAAGGAAATATATAGAGGGAAAATAGTTACAAATGATCACTATTATATCAAAGCATATGAGTGTCAGAGGATCATAGCAAAATGAAAGAGATAATAGCAATTGTTATGAATGCCATGTGACTCGATATCATGCACAAAGATGTGAAAGACCATGGAACATAATGAAAAGGGGTCAAAGTCAATGAGATTCATTCAATGTCAAAGAGAATTATCATTATATCAGTGAAGGCACAAGATTGTAACAACAATGAAGCAATGGAAAGCAAGAATAGTATATGCAACATCAGGATCACTTAACAAAGGATGAAGATCAACATGAGGTTTCAGTAGATTTCCACTTACCTTTAGATTGTAAACTTGTTTAATGTTTGAGAAAATAAAGGAAACCATCAGTAAAGCACCAGTGTTGGTTCAACCTGATTTCAATAAAGAATTCATTCTTTATTGTTACGCGTCAGAACATGCTCTCTCTGCCATACTAACCCAGAAGTTGAATGAAGAGACTAAGTCACCGATCCCTTTCATGAGTAGCAGCTTCAAGGATAGCGAGTCTCAATACACCCAGATAGAGAAAAATGCATATGTAGTTGTGAGGGTTGTCAAGAATTTCATATTCTACATCCTAAACTCTCACACCACTGTGTATGTTACAGACCCCACGATCAAGAGTGTCCTTACTCAATAGGATATGGGCACCAAAAGAGACAACTAGATCGCAAGAGTCCAGGAATACGACTTGGATATCAAGCCTACCAAGCTCGTCTATGTGAGAGGTCTATGTCAACTCATGGCCCAAAAGATGGTGATCTAAAGCACAAAGCTATTGATGGCATCCTAGGAACGAAAAATGGAAGAAGACCTCCCAATGGTCTTACTAGTTGAATTTGTTCAAGAATGGTACACAGAATTATGGTACTTTCTGACCTATGGGGAATGCCCAACACACTTGGGTAAGCAGTAGAGAAGAACTTTAAAGCTACAAGCACAAAGCTATGTGCTTAGAGGAAATTTTCTATACAAGTGTGGGCTTGATGGAACATTCCTACTATGCATCAATAAGGACCAACAATGATGGTTTTATGAAGCATTTCATAACCAAGCATGTGGTGGCCACTTCTCATAAAGGGTCACCGCATTCAAAATCTTGCGGGCATTTTTCTTTTGGCCAACTTTGTTTTGCGACGCATATGCTTGGGTGCACAAATGCACATTGTGCCAACAATTTGTTGGTAAACTCAAGCTGTCAAACCTTCCACTAAATCCAGTGGTGATAGATGCTCCATTCCAGCAATGGGGCATAGACTTTGTAGGGCCCATCAAGCCATATTCCAGAAAGGCACATGTCTACGTCCTTACGATGATAGATTACTTCACTAAATGGCTTGAGGCAATCCCTGCGAAGCAAGCTACTTCCGAAGTAGTGTGTAACTTCCTCAAGGAGAACATCATTACATGCTTTGGAGTACCAAGAAAAATCATGACCGACAACGCTACAAGCTTCTCGTCAGAGGAGTTAGTAGAATTATGTTTTGAATATGGCATCACATTGTCCCACTTTTAAGATTACTATCCACAAGGCAACGAACAAGCTGAGTCATCTAATAAGAACATAGTCATGATCATGTGCAAGATGGTTGATTCTAATCAACGGGCTTCACACACAAAGTTGTACAACACTCTTTGGGCTAATAGGATCATGCCTAAGAGAGCTATCGGCACTCACCCTTCACTATACTTACTGTATGGCACAAAAGCCATGTTACCCATCACTCTAGAGTTGTCATCTTTGTAGTTGGCATCCATAATAGAAGATGAGGAATTTAGAGATCCCATTGAGAAACGCATATTGTGCCTAATGAACTTCAAGAGGAGAGGGTGGAGATAGTTGATAAAATCACTCAGCACCAAGAGTGAGTGAAGAATATTTCAACAAGAAGGCTTGGCAATGAGACTTTGAAATTGGAGACAAGGTCCTGTTATGGGACAAGAGACACGAACCAAAGGGAATGCACAGTAAATTTGACTCCCTTTGGCTGGGGTCATTCCTGATAGATGATATTGCAGGAGAGAATTCCTACATTCTCTCACACTCAAATGGAAGGCTCTTCCCACTGCCCTACAATGGGTAGTACTTGAAGCATTTCGTCCCTTCGGGGATGGGCTGAGTTCTATGTAAATATTTTTCTTTTTCTTTAATAGTATGTTATGTGTCTCCCCATTCTGTAAAGTATTGTCGTGTTTTAGGTGTTTTCTTAGATAGTCTTGTTTTAGGTGAATAAATTGGTGAGCCTAATAAATAGGTGAACTCTATTTATTTTAGGTGTATTAGGAAATAATTCCTGACTCCGTTACCCAAGTGATAAGAGTATTGATCTCTGAAACTTGAGATTCTCGGTTCTCCTATGTCGTAGGTATTTGACATTGTCACTAGATGGAGCCTAATGTTGTACCCAAAATATTTTTTTGGAATTCTGCTTAAATTGAGCTAAATCATGTAAAAATGTCGTCAAAATTTTGTTTTAGGTCAAACCAAACATAGGGTTTTTGTGGGTTTCTATCAAGGAACACTTGTGCAAAATTCTAAAAATTTGAAAATTAGAGTTTTATGCCCCTATTTTTAGGGAAACCCCTAAA
>VDFB02231239.1:0-17918 GCA_007258455.2 Sequoia sempervirens | reverse complement strand
ATTTTTTTATATATATGTAATTTAATATATATATATTTCATTATATATATATAATCGAAATTTTGAATATAAATTAATAAAATATTTTAATGATATATGTTTTTAATTTTAAGAAATAAATAATGAGAGATTTTATGTATATATTTTACAATGTAATTTGTTGTTCATAATATAGATTTTTGGAATTTAAATATATATGTATAAACTACATTTTGTATATATATACTTGTTTATATATATAGGTGTGTATATATATATATATTTTTTATGTTTATAAAGAGATGTCTATTGAAGGTCTTTCTTATGATTGTAAATAAAATTAGGAGTTTAAATGATGTTTGATTAGATAGAAATAGAGAAGCACAATATAAGTTGTTTGGTTCGAAAAAAGGAATTCATAATTTTATTAATTATTAAAAAGGAGAAATTATTTATCATTTGTATTTTATTTCATAGAATTCTTTGTGGGAGTAGAGATTTTGTGATAGGATAAAATGTGTTCCTAGTTATGTTATTTAGAACTTGAAACCCTTTGCAGTGGTTTATTTTTCCATTTTAATCATTGTTGGTTTTCCTTTCGATGCAGAAACCCCGTTGTAAATTGTGAGTTGAATTTTAGTTATTGTTAAACTTGGTCTTCTCCAGAGGCATGATTTATTTCCTTGGATGTTTATTCTTGTATTTTGTGATTAGAATATTACATGATTTTGAGCTTTCATTTCCGTTATGGTTGTCGTTTAGTATTGTCCATGTGGGAACCCTGTTGTCTTGCAACCCTTGCTCCAGAGGCATGTTTAATATTCTATGTTATCCTCATCTTGGTTATGCTTTTGGAGTTGAAAACTTATTGGTTTTGTGCTTGGAAGGGTTGAACGGTTTTGTTAAGACTTTTGGTTATTAGTTATTGCCAGAGGGTTAATGCCTCACATGTTCATATTGCTTGAGTTTTATGCTTTATATATTTTAATTCAACCCTTTCCTAGTTTTGAGTTATGTTAGGGGTCATAGGGAGAGTGGCTCTTCGTGGGCGCGAGCGCCTTGGAAGGAGGAAGAGCTCAGGTGAACCCACATAAGAGTAGTTAAATAAGTAATAACCTAAAAATAGAATTTAGGGGGATGGGTAGTAAAACATACAAGATAATAAACATTGGAATCCTCATCTATGCATTAGGGCTATCATAGGCTAATGATAGATGGAGAAGGCAGTGGTCGGAAAAGTCGTAATCTCATCTTCATGAGAGGTTATCGACTCCGCATTATCTACCCTATGGTGTCAATGCCTCAAGTAAGAGGAAGGGCTAGGGGATCCATAGATGGGTGTTGGTGCCTCAGTTGGAGGAAGGGCTAGGGGATCGCATGAGAGCTATGCGATGACACTCTCCACTTGACACCCGTTTTCCTTGTTTCTTGTTGCCTCTGGAATTGTGTACTGAATTATTGTATTATATTTATATGGAATCATGTTCTTTTTATGGTTTCAGATTTATTTGGAATGGTATTTTGACTATTGTATCAGTTCTTTTGGAAATGTATTTTGGATATTGTTTCGGTTCTACTAGTTTTTTACTTTTATTATTGATTCAAATTCTTGTGAAAATGATTTATGAATGTTCTTTGGTGACTTGTTCTATTGTTAATGCCTTGTTTAATTGTGATGAGTTTCATAGCTTGTTCTTATTATGTAGATTCGTGAACTTGGTTGTTTATGTCATTATACACCTTGAGTTGTATTTGTACTATGTTGTTCCTGGAGTCGGTTTGACAATCATGGTCAAGTTAACTTCCTTGTCACCTCTGAGCATGGGGGGTGAGTTATTCATAATTCACACGGTTGGGTGGAACGTGCTCTGCACCCATTGGGTTCCCCATCAGCATCCTCTTCTCAACATATCTGCAGTTGGAGTTGTACCAGTGTTCCCTTGTTATTCAGATGTTGGTGTAATTTGTATTATCCCACATGTTTGGGAAATTCATTGTAATTCTTATATCAAAAGCTTGTAATGTAATATTATAATGATGATGTAATAGTTAGGATCATTTATAACTTTATTAAGAGATTGATATGATTGTATTATGTGGTGTATTAATATTCTTACTCTTGGTTCATGGATGTACATTTATTCATGGTTATTATAATATAAATGGATACATGGTTTATCATTATCTTTTACTTTCGTTTAGATGTTTGTGATGTAATATCGCATGCCCCGGAGAACTAAGTGTGATAATGTGATGTAATATGTTATGTGACTATGGTTAATGTTATTGCATGTTTAATTTAATTATTTATAAAAAAAAATAGTTGCTATGTGTGTTCTCTGGGGTTTGCACGACGGGCGTTACAACTTGGTATCAGAGCATAGGTTCGCACACTGGGACATTATGAGCCCATTGTGTTGACTTATCTGCTTGTTCTTGTAGGAGCGTGTGCTTTCATGTGTGTGGTTTGTGGCGTGTTCTTTGCGTCGTTGTTGTGTGCTTACTTTTATCTATTTAATGGCTTCCTGGAGTAAGCCATGTCCTAGGGGGGAAGATGTAATATCCCCATGTTACTGATACTTTTTGCTACTATTTGTTACTCTTATGTGTGAGCTTGACACTTGTTTGTAATGGTGATTAGTTCACCGTCTTGGTGTGTGAGGATGCCTCCCGTATTAGGGAATCTTATTTTCTTTTGTTTACCGGCTTCCAGGAGTAAGCCAATTTTATGGGGGGGGGATGTAATACCCCTCCTCTTACAGTTTGGATTTATTATTTTCTATGCTTTGTTTGATACCTTGATACTATGATGGTACTGTTATTGTGTGATTTGGATGACATGATTATTTCATATGACATTGTGGTTGGTGATCTTAGTTTATTTTCAAAATTATATTATGATGCAGTGATTTTATAAATTATGTTATGAGATGAATTGTTAGTTTAGAAATGTTATTTTATCAGTTATATTATAATTGTTAGGATAGATGTGATGAAGGACAGTGTAGCATCACTCAGTTGTGAGTGCTCTTTGACGCTACGATTCCTTCTCACAATGCAATGCTTTTATTATATATATATGTATGCACATATACACGACTTCGTTTGTATGCAGGTATTGCAGGTACAAGTCTCGATTCCACTTGCTTCGGCAGGACAGGGCGAGCACTAATAGCCCAACGGTTAAATGTTTAAACAGAGGTGATGATGAAGTCATCTTGTCCCATGATGTCAGACCATCTTGTTTGATTGGTATTGTACATTTTGTAATTGTTGTTATTTGTGGTTTGTGTTTTGTGTTTTATCGTATTTTATTAAAGGGGTATTTTCTAAGTTATGATTATTTAATTTAAATGTTGGAAATGTTTGTTTATTTTAATGTTAGAATAAATTGTATTTAAATGTTTTAAAAGTCATGTGCTTATTTAATGATAATTTAAATATTAAAATTGTGTTTAATTATTTTAATTAATTATCTGGTTGAGGATAATTATTAAAATAAATTATTTAATTAAATGAGATAATGTGCTTTGCAATTAAAGTTGTAAAAACATAAATTAAAACAAAAAAATAAATAAAAGAATGGAAAAAGTTGTGAAAACGAATGAGAATTGAGATTTGAATGAAAAGCTTGCTCTTGAAGATATAATTTCTTTTATTGTGGATTTTTGAGAGATTTTGGAAGAAATTGGCAATATCTTTTATTTAATTGAAATTTTTGTGAGTTTTGCTCACATAGAGGATTATTGAGACAGAAGTTGTGCAAGTTAATGGTTTTGTACTGTTGAGTCTTCTGGAGTTTTGGGGAAAGATATTTCAATCTTTTGCTTGCTATATTTTGAGGAGATTTTTAGAAAGGGTTTTGCAATCTTTTGTTGGTATTATTCTGGAGAGTCTTCTGAACAAATAATCGGATTCGAGTTCAAGCACAAAATTCTGTAGAGGAGATTTCGAAGCAGGAACTTGAAGCACTTTGTAGAGGCCATCGAGATCAAGCAAGCTTCATCGGATTCTCGAGAGCATAGGACTACAGGTTCCACCCTCTCTCTTCTTAATTATTTTTGAAATCTCTAAAAAGAATAGAAATGTGTTTTAGAATCAATCGTTGCTTAGAAAAGAAAATCTTTCTGAGAATTAGATATACAAATGATTTCTCTGAGAAAAGAAAATAAATAAATAATTAGATCTTTATATGAGAATTCTTTTGAAATCTAAAATCGTTTCTATTGCAAACAAACAGAAAGAAACTCCATCAAATTTCATTTGAATATGCCCAATTTCTCTCTAGTATTTTACTATGGAAAAGATCAATCTTTGTATTTTAATGAATTTGAAATATTATTCGATAATCATTGATATATATTTTAAATATGTGTTATTTTGTATTTCACACAGAAAATTGTATTCTCTGTATTTATGTAACTATATATATATATATTTATTTTTCTTCATGGAAATCTTTATTGTTTCGAAATATTTGTATTTGGGCCAAATCGAATGAATCGATAAAATAAAATTCAGAGTTTCGAAGTATGTTATTTTATTACTATCGAATGAAATTTTATAAAAATAAAAATAAAATTTATTTATAAGATTGGGGAGGGACGGCATTGGCCGAACCCCCCGTACCCTGTGCGGCTGACAGACTGCTGTGGGCGGCAATCTCGACTATCGTGCACAACAGTCCCCAAGACTGCTATGTGCAGTCCCTGCAGGGACTGCCGTGGGTAGTCCTTGCAATGATTGAGAAGGAAGGCCTCGGCTTGGTAGGTTTATTTAGTTTGTTTTAAATTTAATTTAAATTTAATTTAATTTTTTTTATATATATATGTAGTTTAATATATATATATATATATATGTTTCATTATATATATATATAATCTAGAAATTTTGAATATAAATTAATAAAATATTTTGTAATTATATGTTTTTAATTTTAGGAAATAAATAATGAGATTTTTATGTATATATTTTAATGTAATTTGTTCATAATATCAATGTAATTTAAATATATATGTATAAATACATTTGTATATATATATTTATATACTATGATATATATATAGGTGTGTATATATTTATATATATATATTTATGTTTATAAAAGATATATTGAAATCTTTCTTATAATTGTAAATAAAATTAGGGATTTAAATTATGTTGATTAGATAGAAATAGAGAAGCACAATATAAGTTGTTTGGTTCAAAAAATGGAATTCATAGTTTTATTAATTATTAAAAAGGAGAAATTATTTATCATTTGTACTTTATTTCATAGAATTCTTTGTGGGAGTAGAGATTTTGTGATAGGATAAAATGTGTTGCTAGTTATGTTATTTAGAACTTGAAACCCTTTGGAGTGGTTTATTTTGCCATTTTAATCATTGTTGGTTTTCCTTTCGATGCGGAAACCCTATTGTAAATTGTGAGTTCAATTTTAGTTATTGTTAAACTTGGTCTTCTCCAGAGGCATCATTTATTTTCTTGGATATTTATTCTTGTATTTTGTGACTAGAATATTACATGATTTTGAGCTTTCATTTCCGTTATGGTTGTCATTTAGTATTGTCCATGTGGGAACCCAGTTGTCTTGCAACCCTTGCTCCAGAGGCATGTTTAATGTTCTATGTTATCCTCATCTTGGTTATGCTTTTGGAGTTGAAAACTTATTGGTTTTGTGCTTGGAAGGGTTGAACGGTTTCGTTAAGACTTTTGGTTATGAGTTATTGCAAGAGGGTTAACGCCTCGCATGTTCTTGCTTGAGTTTTATGCTTTATATATTTTAGTTCAACCCTTGCCTAGTTTTGATTTATGTTAGGGGTCATAGGGAGAGTGGCTCTTCGTGGGCGCTGGGGCTTCGGAAGGAGGAAGAGCTCAGGTGAACCCATGTAAGAGTAGTTAAACAATTGATAACCTAAAAATAGAATTTAGGGGGATGGGTAGTAAAACACACAAGATAATAAACATTGGAATCCTCGTCTATGCATTAGGGCTATCATAGGCTAATGATAGAAGGAGAAGGCCGTGGTCGGCAAAGTCATAATCTCGTCTTCATGAGAGGTTATCAACTCTGCATGAGCTACTCTATGGTGTCGGTGCCTCAAGTAGGAGGAAGGGCTAGGGGATCCATAGATGGGTGTCGGTGCCTTAGTTGGAGGAAGGGCTAGGGGATCCCATGAGAGCTATGCGATGACACTCTCCACTTGACACCCGTTTGCCTTGTTTCTTGTTGCCTCTGGAATTGTGTACTGAATTGTTGTTTTAGATTTATATGGAATCATGTTCTTTTTATTGTTTCAGATTTATTTGGAATGGTATTTTGAATGTTGTATCAGTTCTTCTGCAAATGTATTTTGGATGTTTCAGTTCTACTAGTTTTGTACTTTTATTTTTGATTCAGATTCTTTTGAAAATGATTTATGAATGTTCTTTGGTGACTTGTTCTATTGTTAATGCCTTGTTTAATTGTGATGAGTTTCATAGCTTGTTCTTATTATGTGGATTCGTGAACGTGGTTGTTTATGTCATTATATACCTTGAGTTGTATTTGTACTATGTTGTTCTTGGAGTCAGTTTGACAATCATGGTCGAGTTAACTTCCTTGTCACCTCTGAGCACGGGGGGTGAGTTATTCATAATTCACATGGTTGGGTGGAACGTGCTCTGCACCCATTGGGTTCCCCATCAGCATCCTCTTCTCAGCATATCTGCAGTTGGAGTTGTACCAGTGTTCCCTTGTTATTCAGATGTTGGTGTAATTTGTATTATCCCACATGTTTGGGAAATTCATTGTAATTCTTATATCAAAAGCTTGTAATGTAATATTATAATGATGATGTAATAGTTAGGATCATTTATAACTTTGTTAAAGATTCATATGATTATATTATGTGGTGTATTAATATTCTTACTCTTGGTTCATGGATGTACATTTATTCATGGTTATTATAATATAAATGGATACATGGGTTATCATTATCTTTTACTTTCGTTTAGATGTTTGCGATGTAATCTCGCATGCCCTGGAGAACTAACTGTGATAATGTGATGTAATATGTTATGTGACTATGGTTAATGTTATTGCATGTTTAATTTAATTATTTTTAAAAAAAAAATTAGTTGCTATGTGTGTTCTCTGGGGTTTACACAATGGGTATTACAGGAATTATTATATGAATTAGATGTTGAAGATATTCCCAACCAAACAAATCATTTCTCAAGTGAGGACCTTGAATGGACACCTATTGAAGATGACAATGGTGAGATGGACTTATGTGCAACAATCCCTCTTGAAAGACTTCCTCACTTTGTTAAAGGAGAAGGTTTATTGGAGAGTACATAGAAAAAATTTATAAGTAAATTACATAGAGAGAACAAGGGGTGCATGTCACGAGGATCATGATAAGGTATAAAAGTGGCAATATGATGGGTATTTGTAGGGTATGTGGTGACTTTTTTTTAACCCCAAAATTAATGAATTGAAAAGGGGTTTTTAAAGGAGATTCATAACTTTCTACCAGCCTTAAATTATGCTTTACTTTTGATTTTAATAAATAATTATTATTTCTTTTTTCTATTTGAATTATGACTAAAGTCCCCGATTGATAGGTTGATTGAAAGAGCATATAGCTTTCAAAGCTGATTGTCCACATTTTTGAATCCTAAAGCATGTGTCACATTCTATGCTTATATACTATAGGACTTTAAAAAAAAATTCGCCGGAAGTTTTGACCAAGTTAAGATTGGTTAGAGGCATTAGGGAGTTTTTATATTTTTTTAAAGTTGTAATAAAAAATCGCATGGTAATTATTTAGCGAAAAAAAATTAAAAAAATATGCATCACATCGGAGATGGAGTCATCTACTAATATCTAAAATATTATAAAATTATCATTTTATTATGTTTAGGGTGGTCGGAATGATTTTCTACTTCTTATTTTTCCCTAAAATTTAAGTACTACTACATTTGGAATTTCAAATTTTCACCAAATAGATTTTGTTTTTAAAAGAAATAAACCTAGTGGTTAGAAACTACGTTTAAGTTCTAGAGTTCTATTCTTACATATTTTGGAAATAATATAAGATAACCTATTCAAAATTTTACATCAAGTTGCTAACTCAGTTTTTGAATTTTTGCCACCTAAGGGTTTGTTTTTTCCATGATGATCCTGCACATACCCACAACATTGCAAATTACACCAACCACACCACAAAGATCTACTCAAGGTTTGTGGAGATTTAATCTAATCAATATGTCTACTAGTTTTTATATTTAATTTTTGTTATATAAATTAATGTATATTTATATGTTTGTTCATGTATAAATAGTTATTGGTGTGCTTAGGGACCTAAAGACAATAACAACAAACCTGGAAACATGAAAAGGAAGTGAAGGCTAAAAAAAAATGGGGTTTTCAAACTTGCTTTCAAGTTAGGGTCATATATGGTAGACCAAATGTTGCAATTATTACATATAATGAGTGGAGTCATTGCGATGCTAATGGTGAATTTTGTCATGGAAGGGATGACCCTTCTGGTGATCCAAGGAGTAGTTTTGCTCCAAGGTTGTCTAATGAATTTAAATCATATATTGAGTCCTTATTGCTAATGGGTGTGGGGATTGACACGATATTGAACAACATTACTTAGATCGTGGTTTGGTTGAGTTGATGAATAAGAGGGACACATGTCTATTGAGGAAAGATGTATTGAATGCATGGAAAATAATGTGCTCCATTCAATCACAAAAAAATGAGGATGATACAAAAAGTGTCAACTTATGGCATGTCGAGGAGAAAGAAAACTTATTCTACTAGAAAAGACCAAACAACATAGAAAATGTTCCATTTATCATAGGAATCCAAACACCATGGATGTGGGAAATGATGTTGAAACATTTAGAGAACTCAATTATTGCAATGGATTCTACATTCTCGACAAACAAATATGGTGTAAGTAGAAATAATAATTATATTTTTCTAATCTTATTTCAATCATTGATTTATTTTATCTCAAAATAGTAACTTATTACTAATTTATTCATGTAGTACCAATTATATACCTTGCTTGTTTTTGATGAGCAAGAGGTTGGTGTACCTGTTGCATCGGCCATATCTTCAAGAAATAAAGTCAAAGATATAAATGAATGGCTAATGGAAGTTTACAAACAAGGAAAACAATATAAAAAAGATTGGCATGTCAATGCATTCATGACAGATGATTTTACTATGGAGATTGAAGCCAACAGGTTTTATTTTCCTTAATTTTTTTTAGTTAAGCTAAAGGAAAATTATTATGATTGTTTAATATATAGTTTATAAGAACATTTTTTTAATTTATAGAATAAAATGGATTTCAATTTAATATTTTATTTTGTTATAATATTACTTATCAATTTCTATAATGTAACTTGTAGATTATCCTTTGATTGTTGAGTACTTTTATGTATTTGGCATGTATAGAGGGCATGGTTGAAAAATGTGTACAGTTAATGTTAATTTCCAATTAAAATATGCGAATCATTAATTTTTTAATCACATAGCTTGACAATATGTTTTATAATCCAAGTATGCCAGTAATAAGGATGTTGGAACAAAAATGTTTGATAGATTAGGTGAGATAATGTATGCAATGAGTGACAATGAAGACATTACTACTCACCTAATAAAAAAATCATGGAGGAATTCAAAGAAAAGAAAAAATTCATTGACTACTTCCAGAAAACTTGGTGTTATGATGAAGGTCGTATTGGTAAGTTTTTCAAATTCTTCATTATTATTTTTTATGCATTTATATCATTTATAATTTTAATGTATTCTAATACACCATCCTAATTGTTTGTATAGAAATGTGGGAAAAATACTTCTAAAACTTCTCTCACACAAATCAAGAAACTAATGCTTCCATAGAATTATAGCACTTCCACATCAAAAGTCATTATTTAAGTGACCATGCTAATAAATGCACAAGGAGAATGGATTGGCTTATTCATACACTTTTTCCTAGAGTAGAGCCATTTTATAAAAATAAAAGATATTTGTAGTTATCTAGATTTTTAACTAACTTTAAAAAGGAAATATAGTACACAACTGCATTAGAGACGTAAAAAAATACCAGATATAGATTACTATCCATATGATCTCCCTAATACATATAAAATAAGGAGTCAAACTGTTCCAACAAAATGGTATCTTGTTAGAAGATTTGGACTAGATTTACATGTGTGTGATTTTCAATGGGAAAAGAGGGGAAACACATGCAAACATGTGTTGAAGATATTAGATCTCCTAAAGAGAAGTAAAAAAAAAGAGCAATATCAAGTCTTTGGTAAGTGTTATTTAATATTTAAGTTTAACATTAATATTTATAATAATTATTATCTATTCTCAAAACTAACAAAAGTAATTTTATTTTATTACAGATGGTCTCACTCCATTAGTTGTTTCTGATAATGATGATGTTAGAGGGAATTTTAATCATGAAATCAATATTACAGGTAATGTTCATATGATCTTTATAGTAAAATATTGGTTAATTCTTATGGTTCTTAGAATTAATTAATTCTTATTTCAATTTATATAGATGCTTGTATTCAATAAAAAGATCAAGAGGAGGTTGGAGTTGGGAATTGTGAAGACCAAACAATAGGTAAATATCAATTTCATATTTTTTTAATGAAATATTAAAAGTTCTCTAATTTTTTTAAACTTAAATATTGTTATTTTGATTATAGATTGTAGGAAATCATTTAACACTTCCAATGATAACTTGTAAATTTCTATTGATTATTTAAATTTAGTACTTCAAAATTTACCAACCAGAGCCGATGAAATACTTATTTTTAATCAATGTGTTGAACGATTTAAGAAAGATCATCATGCATCTCTTTCCTCCTCTTCCAAATTCACACCAATTCCTGGCTCAGAGAACATTCCTATGAAACGAATGTCACCATGGTTTAGCCCAACAAAAATGCACAAATGTCATTCTACTAATCGAAAAGGAAATGTTATTTTTCAAGACTTGAATGAAAGAGTTGAGGAGTATGAATAATTTCAATTCCCTCTACAAGAGGTGGAAAGAAAAAGAAGAAGAAGAAATTCAACCATTCAGGCATAGGAATACAGGAAGAAAGGGTTATTATAATGCAACAACAAAGTGAGTACATTTATTGAAAATTATTTTACTAATTTACATAGAAGTAATTATTTCTCTTATTTCATATGTTAAGTATATGTCATTATAGGTTTGGATGATTAAGAAAATACTCAACGGCGTCGATTGTCATTCTCTATTAATCTAAACCAAACAATAACAGATGAAATACAACTTATAGATGGTAAAAAACAATTAGCAATTATTTTTTTTCATATATTTCATATAAAAATACTCAATTCCTATTTGTAACCATTTTTCTATATTTAATGAAATAAATAACAGATACAATTTATGAAACTCAACCATCAATGCTTAGTGCTACCTCTACTCGAGAATTTCAACACACCATTCCAGGTAATTAAGAATGTTAATATTTTTAAATTATTTAAATTATGTAATCTTTTTTAAATTATTTATAATGTAATCATTTTTAAATTATTTACATAATGTAATCTTACACTTGAAAACTTTATCCAATTTTATGTGTTAAATGTAGATGCTATTACAATTGTAGAGTATCAACAAAATACTCAACAATATATGTTACCCTTTTCTGTTGATCTCAACCAAACAACAACAAAAATGGATGCGATGCAACCCGTAGATGGTAAAGAAATTAAGAAATTATTTTCAATCAATTTTGATCTTTAATTTTAAAATTAATTATATTTAAGTTGATGTGTTAAATGTGCTTGTTATTGCAGATTTAGATGATCAACAAAATACTCAACATATGTTACCCATTTATGTTGATCTTAATCAGACAACAACAACAATGGATGAACTGCAAATTGTAGATGGTAAGTAAAATAAGATACAAAATTGAATCGATTTATGAGTTTTTTAATTTTTAAATTAATGTTATATAAGTTGATTTGTTAAATGTGTAGATGATCAATAAAACATTCGACAACATATGTTACCCTTTTATGTTGATCTTAAGCAGAAAAAAACAACAACGGATGCAATGCAAACTGGAGATGGTAAGGGAAAAAAAAGAACTTCAATCAATTTTGAATCTTTAATTTATAAATTAACTTTAAAACTAACTCATGTGCTTTGCAAGTGTTGTAGGTGTTTATGATATTATAATGTAGGGTTATGGTCAACATTTTTTTGGATAATCATTATAGTTTATTACAATTTACACTAATGGATTATCTATTGAGTGCTTAAATTCATTTGAAAAATGGAGCTTAGAGGGAGTAGTGTATGAATTGAAGATAAAGACATCATTTATACAATGCACTTTTGATTTAGACCGCTATTTTATATGTTGAAAATTGGTTCATTTTATTATGAAATTTTATTTTTAGAATTATAATCAAGCAATTTCCTTTGGGAGTTTTTATTTATACATGATGCTTAAATTAATTGTTAGCATCTAAGATGCCATGTGTTGGGTAAAGCTCTTACGATTTGCAAATCTTTCTAGCAGATAAAATATACTTCTAGTTAATTAACCTAGATTTATTTGGTTAGTTCAATTAGTTTCATTCAACAAATAAACTTATACTATTTTTTTTAAGTACTAAAAAGTAAAGCCTCAATTTGTTGGTCAACACTTTTTTTTAACTATTCCTTATTTATTCAAAATTATCCTTTATTGTATATCATTTTTAATAGACTGTCTAAAATCTCCTCTTCTATATAATACAATATTCCTAAAAAGGATATATTTTATAAAAATAATAATGTACCTAAACACAACTATATACTCAATTAAATTCAAATGGAACTTAAAGAAAATTACAATAACAAAATGTTTATATAACTACTCAAAATTAAAGATCCAAATGACAACAAATACAAAGATAAAAATATAATCAGATATTGACATTGCCTACTATTTTTGTTTTTTATTAAATATAATATAACAATTAAAATAAATCTAGAATATTCTAACCTTGTTTGTATTAACATCTCAAATGAATCAAATAACAATCCCCAAGTCACTATGTTGCTCTTTTGTTATCCACTTGTTCTTTTCTATTTATTTTCCTCTTTATTTTTTGTCAAATTATACAAGTTTTCCAATTGCAAACTAAAATATGAAAATATCACACCTTAACGTGTAATGTTGATGCTGATTTTTTTTTATTTTATGAATTTTTAAACTATACTTTATTTTTTGTCAAATTATACAAGTTTTCCAATTGCAAAATAAAATATGAAAATCTCACACCTTAATGTGTAATGTTGATGTTGATTTTTTTTTCTTTTATGACTTTTTAAACTTTTTTTTTTTTTATTTCTTCTTCTTAGTACAAACTTTGTAAGTGAATATTATCAATGTTATTTAATACACTTGGTGGTAATGGAATAGTTGAACATTATTCACTTCACTTATTAAAACCATATTCATTTGAGCTACAATACTACACATATCATCCAAGAGTATTTAAGATTAAGATAAGAACTTTCTATTTTTTTTAAAGATTAATTGAATAAACTTTGAGATGTGAAATTGATTGATGTAATAAAATATTATCAATGTTATGCTAATATTGGTGGTAATGCAATAGTTGAACATTATTGACATTAGTTATCTAAAATTATATTTATTTGAGCTAAAAATACTTGCACATATCATCAAAGGGTATTTATGATTTTAGAAGATAATAACTTTCTACATCTAATAAAAAGAGTATCAATGCTATTACAATAGTGGTGGTATTGCAATAGTTTAACGTTATTCACACCACTTATCTAAAATTATATTTGTTTGAGCTTACACATATCATCGAAGAGTATTTACAATTCTAGAAGATAATAGCTTTCTAAATATTTTTAAGATTAAAATTGAAAAAAAATTGGGTGTTAAATTTGATTGATGTAATAAAAATATTTTTAATGTAGGAGTAATATAAGGCTGGGCTTTTACTAAGAACAATTATGATAGTAACAATGTTATAGTTTTCACAAATAATTTCAAAAGAAAAACATTTAAAATAAATAATTATAATCAACATGAATTGTATAAATACAATATATAAAGTCAACTTTATTTTAAAAAATAAAAGTAAATGTTAAAATTTTATATATATATATATATATATATATATATATATATATATAATGAATAAAACTTTGAACACAAGCAATTGACAATTTAAAAAAAAATCGTCATAAAATAGAATTTGATACAGTTATAGCACATGGAAAATCATTTTCTCAAGATAATTAAAAAAGCCTAGTCTAGAAGAAAATCATAGAACTCCCAAAAGGAAAAGTCAAACTTGTATCTCCTTTACAAATTGATCTACTTTCTAATGCCTTGTTCAATGCCTGAAAATTTAAGAGCTAGAGGGAGGTGTGGAGATTTCAACAACTTCTCTAACCCTTTGAAGAAATCCATTTTATATATAACCTGCCAAATTAAATATATCTGGTAGCTTTCATATGGCACAACCTGTGAGTTGAGATCCATGTGAGACGTGGGCAAGATAGGAGGAGATG
This sequence comes from Sequoia sempervirens, assembly GCA_007258455.2. NCBI lineage: Eukaryota > Viridiplantae > Streptophyta > Pinopsida > Cupressales > Cupressaceae > Sequoia > Sequoia sempervirens. Next base: position 3,324 of record VDFB02231239.1, on the reverse strand, counting down.
CAGATTTGGATTTATAACTGTAGCTTTATTGTTTGAAATTTCTAATGCCTTTACAAATCCATTTTATGCATGTTCCGCGTTGATAGAAATTGAAGAAATTTTTCAATCATTTCACACACCTCCTCTAGATGCCTGTCAAGTATGTACAACCACTATGTTTCATAAAATTTCTTCATGTCCTCTGCTGCACAGCTAAAGAGAAGGTTGGCGCAAATTGTGGGATTTGGATTTACACCTGCTATATGCTTTGGCTTGGAAGTTTCTAACAACAGCATATCGTGCCTCTTTCTCTCATGAGAATGCACAAAAATGTTTGACATTAAACCTGTCAATGCTTGAAACAAACTTTCATGTGTAATCTTTGATATTAGTTGTTTCTCTTAGCAGAATCTTACATCTGGAAGTCACATTTCTAACGCCTCTTCACATCTATTTTTTTGCACAACTTCTTGTTATGCGCGACAACTAAGGGATATCAAACAAACGAACTTCTCCAAAAAACCATGCCAATCTCCTGCACCAGGCTACTCTGCTTAAGCAATTGACAGAGTCTTGCGTTTTCCCTTTTAGTACTCACAAAGTGATATCGACTCTCCTCATTGGCTATTCTTTGCATTTCTCAAACAATTGCAGGCAACCGGTAAATGCATGTTAATCGAATACAAAGCATGCAACTAACATTTGAAGATTTCGCAGGCTGGATAGAATCTCCGACAGAAGGCAGAGACAGTAATTTCGTAACATATCTGACAATGGCAGTCAACACTAAGGTTACGAGGGACATTAATTAATGGGATGGACATAATGCCATCGGATGCCTATTGTACATCCTGATGGCTGGATAGTCGCTGCCCCACTTATTGTTTCCATTTGTGCGAGGACTATCAATTTTGATCTTGTGGGTTTTGCTCCTTTTGTCAGATATTGCAGCAGAGCATATTATGAGAATGTGTCAGTTGAGAATATCAGTGAAGTGTGTGACTGGTGCTTCACTATTCAAGAGGAGGAATCAGTTTCTGATGTTAAGCTTATGATCAGGGATTCCGTTAAAAGAATGAGAAATTTTGCTGGGTTTGGAGAGTGTACCAAATCAAACATGCCCCACAATAGCAAATGCAAGAGACATTTGAGAAAAACGTTTGCCGGCATTAATGAACAGATACCCAAAGAGCCGAAGAAGCAGAGGAATCCTAAACTTATATATAGCACTGAAAGAAGAGTTGAGAAAAAATATAAGCTTCCTCGAGGTAATCTGGGGAACATACTCTACTTTTGTGGATGAGAGAGCAACCATGCTTTTCTTCTTGGAACTCCAAGTAATCAAACTAGTACCAAAGGAGAAACAATTTCTAGATGTAGACTTACGATCATCCATACTACCTTCCCAATCTGAATCACTAAAGCCAACAAGATTGAATCTTTTAGAAGAGTAGTAATGAATACCATAATTTAGAGTACCTTTCACATACCTCAAAATTCTTTTAGCTGCCTTCATGTGTATTTCTGATGGATTTGTCATATACCTTGAAACAAGTGAAACTAAGTATGCAATGTCAGGCCTTGTGTGGGTTAGAAACATCAAACTCCCAACTATACTTCTGTAATCAGTCTCATCAACTAATTCAACACCATCATTCCTACTCAACACAACTCCATGAGCACTTGGAGTGGAGTATGGTTTACAATCAACCATGTCAAACTTCTTCAACATATCTTTTGCATAGGACCACAAATATCATAATGAACAAGTTGAAGGGGGTGATGGGCCCTCCATGCATTGCCTTTTGAAAACTTTTCCCTTGCATGCTTTCCTTTAGCACATCCTTCACAAACCTCCTTGTGCTCTTCAACATTTGGCAAACCAAAAACTAGTGCTTGTGATGTCAAAAGCTTTAAACTATGAAAATTTAAATGGCCATACCTGAGATGCCACAACCAACTTGTATCCTCATATGCCATATTGGCTAGGTTGCTGGTATGTTCACCAAATCTTAATGGGAACATCCTATTTTTTGTCATAGGCACAACTGTGACCACTCTATTGCCCTAACTCTTATCATAAATTGTACATTTCTTATTTTCAAAGACAACTCTATAGTTCTTCTCATACAATTGTCCAACACTTAACAAATTATGTTTTAACTCAGGAGTGTAATAAATGTCTTTAACACTCTTCATACCTTCTTTTGTGTGGACCTCCATAGCTCCTTTTGCAGCAACCTCCAATGATTTATCATCACCAAGCTGAATCTTTGACTTGAAACTTTCATCCTTTGTTGAAAACAACTTCCCATTTCCTAACATATGGTTAGAGCATCCAAAATCTAGGTACCAAACATCTTTACTAGTATTTTCACCTTTAGCATAAGATAAAAATAAATGATCTGGATTAATTTCATCACCTTCTTAAACATAATTAACATTTTTAACTCCTTTTAATTTTCATTCTCTTTCAAAATGGACATACCTATTACAATGGTAACATTGAACATTCCTTTTATCAAATCTGTCTCTATCTCTTCCTCTGGAACCACCTCGTCCTCTTGAGCCACCTCTACCTCTACCTCTTGAATTATTTTGATTTTGACCTTTACCTTGGCCTTGATTTCTTTTGCTACTATTGCTTCCATCTTCATTCTTTGTGATTTGTACTTTGGAGGAAAATGATTTCTCAACACTTTCTCCAAAAAAATCTTTTAGTCTTTCTTCATGTTACATCAAAGATCCAACGAGGTGATCGAGCTGAAGGGAAAATCCTTTCTTTCTTCTATGATGATGGCAACATGATTCCATCTTGGTGTGAGAGTCCTCAACACCTTTTTTTATCATAACCTTATTGTTCACAATTTCTCCAAGTGTAGCCATCTTATTGACCACATATTTAACTTTTACACAATATTCACTCACACTTTTAGCTTCTTGTATATTTAAATTCTCAAATTTTCTCTTCAATGTCTATAGCTTGACAACTTTGACTTGATCACTACCTTGGTAAGCTTCTTTTAGAGTCTTCCAAGCATCCTTAGCTATCGTTGCACTTGGAATTCTTTCAAATAGACTCTTATCTAGAGCTATTTGAATATGAAACAAGGCTTGAGAATTCTTCTTCTTAGCCTCCTTCTTAGTTGTTCTATCATTGGCCGGGAGAGCATTCCAATCAGCTGGCTCTTAGTAACCTGATTCAACAATCTCCCACAAATCGTTTCGTATCAAAAATGTCATCATTTTTATGCACCAATAATCATACTTATTTCCATAAAATTCTAGAATGGGAAATGTGTTAGAACTCAATATGATAATCTTTGGCGAAATTCCAACTACTAG
>VDFB02231238.1:0-14332 GCA_007258455.2 Sequoia sempervirens | reverse complement strand
AAATACAAATAGTTATGTGTTTAGTGGATGTGTTAATATGGAGAGGTTATTAAGAGCTTTTAGTTTATTTATCATACAATAAATATTAAAAAATAAATTATATTTTCTTCAAATTTGAAGATTGACATTAAAAAAAATAAAGGGTGATGATTTCAAGAACTCTCCTTGATTTAAGGTAGATTTTTTTTTTATCACACCCAAATGGAATTGTAAAACATCTTTGACGTAATGAAATAAATATTAAATATCAATATCTATGTATAGACAAATCAATAAATGGGAAAATAACATATAGTTATTTATTCACTTAATAGTAAATTATAAATTTTATTTCTACAACCATATTAACTACTAACTTATAAATTTTATTTTTACTTGAATCATAAATGAAATAAATTGTGTATAAAATTTATATTTATTATAGATTTATTTAAATAGATAGATAGATGCATTTAAATATTAAATATTAATATCTATGTATAGAAAAGTGAATAAATGGGAGAACATATAGTTATTTATTCACTTAAAAGTAAACTACTTTTTTACTATATAAAAATATGGACATAAATTTTGATTTTAATCATGTATGATAGGTACATGCATTTAATAAAAAATATTTTTTAATATTTATAGACTAATGTACCTATTATTAGAACAATTAATGTAAACAATCAAGTAAATAATTTTTTTTATTATGGCCATTGTGGCAAATTCATGAAATGGAAGTAATGGAAGCGGATTAATCGCTTATATCTAAAAAGAATTTTTAAATATGTTTTGTTATATAATTGGCATGTATACATTGATAATAGATAATAAAAAAATGTTTGAGCTCTCATTCGTTAAAAAGAGAATTATTAATAACTAGTTAACTGATGTGCCTATAGTTCCTCTAACTAAAAATTAATGACAAATATTTTTTCCTAAAAGACAAAGTTGGTAATTATCTAGCAAGAATTTTTCTTAAATTTATTTGAATGTTAGAAAAATTTTTTATGCCTCCTAAAACTTTTACATTCGAGATTTTATTTGCTAGATTTTAATATTGAAAAATATTAATTAATTTTGATGGTGAAATTTTTTAATTTGAAAGAATTTAATTTTATGTATATTTTTGTATTAAGTCTATATTTTTTTCATCTAATATAGAAAATAAATAAATCAATAAAAATAAAAGTAAATTTAGAAAATTAATTTTTACTCTCTTAAAATTATATATAAAATTAACAATAAAAATAAGTTAGAAAAGATTTTTCTAAAATGCATTCATTTTTTTTATTATATAATGTTTAAATTCATTTAATTTTTTTATATATATTTCAATTCATACATTTTGATAATTCAAAATTCATTTTAAACTTATTTTTTAAAGTAGAAGGATATTTGGATTTTAAAAGTTCATTATCATGTAAGGATTTTAAGGAAATTTTAACAATCTTTATATAAAAAGAGTATGTTGGGAATTATATGCATGACCAAAAAATAATTTGGCTTTTATTTTTCTCTTTCAAGTGTGTTTGATTTTGAAATTTAATCAATTTAATCATAGTGATTGTTTGGATGGGATTGAAAGACATTATTGTCATCTCCTTTAATAAAATGTCTTATCTCAATTTTTCATTTTGAGTTCAATTATTCTTCCAATTAATGATGTAGCCTAAGGATTAATGTATGTACCATTGATAATAAAAAAGAATAAATAAAAAGGATCAAGGGGGGTTGCTTAGTTTGAAGGCAGTTTCAAAGTTTAAAATCACCAGACCAAGGAAAGAATGAGAATTCGGGTGAGGAAGTGAGGGGAAAGTTGAAGAAAAATATTATATTTTTTTTAATTTTTTTTTTTAACGACGGGGGTATCCCTGTGACCTACCCTAGTGTCCAAGGGGGTGAGTTGAGGTGAGACTAGTCTCCTACAAGGGGACCCAACAGCCCACAAACTAATCCCAATTGGGTAAACCGGGTAAACATTTTGATCGAAAGGTACACCACAAGAAAAGGCCACACCATTTTATAGTAGATAAAACAAGAGACAAAAAGTGATTTAAGGGGTCGTAGAAAGCAATAAAGAGAATATGCCTCTGGGTAAGAAGATAGAATGTTAAGGGGCATAGAAAAGAGTATTAAAAATCGATGCAAAATGGGAAGTTGAATAGGTGCAACCAGAAGGAGTTGAAATTTTTCAAAAATAAAGAAAAAAAATGCAATAGTAGTGGTGTGAATGGACGGGTTGCTAGGCATGAAGAGAAAATGGTGGGGCACATAATCTATGTAGCCACATGATGAGAAAACCAACACCTTGAGGAAAGAAAGAGGGATCGACATGTAGAAGAAAAGTGGAAAACATACAAAAAAGTACAAAGGCACACATCTTATGATAACTATTATTGGTAGTAGTGAAAAAAAATTGCAAATTTATGTGTGAAAGGGGGCTTGCATAGAGGAGAAAGGTCGGAATAAAGGGAGTTGATTCCTGTTAATGGCATCATGAAATCAAAACATTAGTTACAAGAAAGAAAAGAGGGGGTGCGTGGAAAGTTGAGGAAGACCATAGCTAAGAAATTTGAGTTTAGTTTGGCGGAGAATAAAGTGTGAAGAAAATTAAAAGTGTGGCTACAGGCATACACACAAGGGTGTGTAGAAATTGAGAAGTAGAAGGGAATTTTTTGTGGTTTGGGCAATAAATAATATAATATGAAAAGGAATTGCAGATTATAAATGCTCTATCTATGAATTATGCATTTGGATAAATACATTTGAATTTATCTTTGGAAATTGAAAGTAAGTTGGAGTTGTATGAATTGATTTTTTGCACAAATTTAAAATTGATTTTAATTGACAAATGGAACTATCAATTTAAATGTGAATTGGCTATAAATTTGTGAAATAAAGAATAAAAATTTGGCAATCTGTGGAATTGAAATAAAGAGTATGAATTTGTGTGAAGATTTGTTGCCTAGCTGGACGAAAATTGTTGATTTTCGTTAGTTGGAAATAGATTTTGAGTTTGAGTTTTTTTCATTTGCATCAATTGGTATCATAGACTGAGATGTTGAGCATGTGGACAGACCACCGAATGTGAGGTAGTCTGCACTAGGACTTGAGGATCTGGAGTTGTGTGATCCAATCACCGATAGTGAGGTAGTTTGCACATGTGTGAATCAATTGTAGAGAGTTCATGAGGATTGTTGCAGATAGAGAAGTCTTGAGCAATTGAGAGCTAAAATTTGTGAAGTGGTGTGAGTTGTGGAAGATTGTAGCACAAAAGATGGGGTGGTCATGTGGAGACTCGTGAGAATCTTGTTTTGGCAACAATATTGGGAGAGGGTAGAAAAAGAGGAATTTGAGAAGATGGGACAAATGGTCCATGAGGAAGTGGGAAAGATCCAAATGACGATTGAGAAATTGGAAAAGAATGTTGGAAAAAGTGAAAGGAAAGTGGTAAAGAGTGAGAAGAAGAGCAAGTAAAACAAAGAGAAAAATGTTGGAAAAGAGGTGAGAGTAGCCCCTATGAAGGTATGTGAAGAAGAAATAAAGATGAAAGAAAAAGAAGAAGTGATTGCAATAGTAGAGGATGTAGTCGCAATGATGGAGTACTAGGAAGTTTTAGTTGATGATGATGTTGGAGATGTCGCAGTGAAGGAGGATGTTGTATCCATGGAGAAGAAAGAGGTAAATATATTTTAATTTGTTTACAAAATTGGAAGTAGAAGATGCAATTGCAAAATTGTATGTAGATGTGGCATTTTTGCATATAGAAATGGTAGAGGATGTTACAAGATTTTGGTGAAGGTGGTCCATCTGTAGTGGGTTGAATCCCACGAAGGAGAAGAGGAGAATATATGGCATTTAGCAAAGGAGGTCGAGCTATGCTGGACATGATTCCTTGAGGGGGAGAAGGAAGAGAATGTAGTGTTGTTAGAGGAAGATGGCACATGTTCTAGAAAGGTGCTCGAAAAAGAGGAAGAAATAGTTTTGTTGCACATTCTTTAGTGATGGAGTTCGTTGTAGGTTGGTTGCAATCTAGAAGAGTAGTCTGACTACTCAAATATACCTTTTTGAGCCTATGCTCATAATTTTTCTACCCAACATGTTTGATGTAGGAGCATCCTAGGAAGATTGGCGATCTACATCACCAAAAAATAATTTAGCTTTCATGTTTACTTTTTGGAGTGTGTTTGATTTCACCTTGTTTAATCAATTTGGTCACAGTGGTCATTTGGATGGTATTGAATGACATTATTGTCATCTCATTTGATAAAGTTTCATCTCAATTTTCCAATTTTGAGTTCACTTATTCTTCCAATTAAATGATGCATCTTGCAGATTAATCAATGTACTGTTGATAATAAAAATTAATAAAAAATGATCAAGGGAGGTTGCTTATTTTGAACCTATAGTTTCAAAGCTTAAAATAACCAAGACAAGGGAAGAATGAGGATTTGGATAAGGAGGAAGTGAGGGGAAACTTGAAGTATTTACATATTATATTTTTATTAGAGGGTGCACCACAGGAAAACGCCACGCCATTTTATGGTAGATAAAACAAGATGCATAAAGTGAAAAGGGTCCCAACAAGAAATAAAGATAATATGCCTCTTGGTAAGAAGATAGAATGCTAAGGTGATCTATATAATTAGAGGTTTACAAAATAACATACAAATTAATCCGAATTACAGTTTTTCCCAATCTAGACAGTATTGCGTGATTATGCTTCTTAACCGTTGAAAATGTAAAACTAGTTCATTAAACTTTACAAAACTTGTAAAAATTATCTAACTACTATAATGTTGTAATTAGAAATCAAAATCTGAATTGAAAAATAAAAATAAATAGAGGGAATGATAGATAGAATATTAGAACACACAGGTTGATAACGGAGTTCATCCAATCAGGACTATGTCTCTAGGTTTGCTTCTCAAGTAGGATCGCTTTATTAATGTTGTCAAGCAATCAAATTTCCTTGTTGCAATATCCAAGCTCCAAAACCTACATAAAATTTCTCACAATTTCCTCTCAACACTTGAAGACACTCAAAAGGCCTTCGTGCTTACAATATTCTCCTCCAAAGAATTATTTCTCCAAAATGAACTTCACTAATTCTCCCTGTTACAATTTTCTCCAAGAAAATTCTACTACCTTTACAATAAAAATCACTAATATCCCATTTACAAATCTTCAAAAATAAATCCCCCTTTGGCTTTTATAATTCTAAGCCATACAATAAAAAAACGAACCCCTTTAATTATGAGCCTAATTTTGGATAATAAAATCCCTTTTAAAAGAATGACTTATAATTAAGGCCTTTAATCCTTTCAAGATTTATTCTTTTAATAATGTTTATTCTTATTTAAGCCCCTTATAATTTGGGCTCTAAGGGGTTAATTGTTGAAATATGAGTTTACGGAATTTTTTCTCTCCTTGTTTTATGGGCAAGGCAAGAGGATTTTAAGGGATAAAATCCCACCAAATCCTCCCCTTTTCTTTTAATTTTTAAGCCATATATTCTTTCTTTAACAATATGATTTAATCCATTTTTTTTTCCACCATGTCAGTACCAACTCACTACTCCTGCCACATCACCACCTGCCACGTCACAGCTAACATCATCATTTTGACTAAGTTTGACCAAAACTTTGACTGACTCTATCTTGCTCATATGGACTTTGTTTGACGCAATTAAAAAGGCATCAAAATTGTATTGATAGGCCCTTCGACATGACGATGTTTCTACTTGGATTTGAGGAGATCAATTTTTCACCCCTTTTGACACCTGATTTGCCTATTTGACCAAACCTTTGAATACACATAACTTTTGCATTCAAACTCCTTTTGAGCTCATTCAAGTTGCATCAGGATCGTGTCAACGAGCTCTTTCCAATGATGTCAATTTAGATGAATTCTGAGACTACAAAATTTTAAGGTATTTTGAATCCACCTGGATCATTCCTCCCCATTGAGAAGCTTTTGGACCTCCAAAAGTTTGTTTTATGTACAATTTGAGCTAGGGCAATGTCACCCCACTTGCCCAGTATCATTTATCCTTCCTGCTGAAATTTTGAACATCCAACCCATCACAAACACAAAGAAATATGAGATAGCTTTGTTGATACCATCAACTGCATGTTCATCAATATTCACTATCACATTCATTATCCACATAGAAATAACTAGCAGAATAACAAGCAACAGTATTGAATACACTAATGTGAAGGAAATAGTATCAACATTCTGGATCTCCTGAATAGGAACATTATTAGAAAATGAAACATTCAAACCCTCTTTTACCACCTCTGGTTGAAGGCCTAACTCTGCTTGCAATTAATCCTCAAACTATGTTGTCTATGACACCTTATCATGATCTGAATCTACATGCTTAGTATCACTAGCTATTATAGACATAAGGGTTAAAGCATTGCTTGCATTTACAATCATCTTCATATGCCTTGTGTTTACAACAGATCTTACATTCTTCATGTGATGAAATTTTATAATATATTCAATTTTTTCCTTAAACAAATGATACTTGTTATGTTCCCTGTAGAAAATGGCCTCTTTTTCATACAAATAAGGACTGCCTAGAACTATCCCACAAATGTCAAGTGGAATAACATCCAACTCTACCTCATCAACAAACTTGGATGTGATTGCAAATCAGAGCTTACATTCCTTTTACACATGTAGCCGAGCATTATCATGCACCCAACCCAATGGATATGGCTTAGGATGAGGAGTTGTTTTTAATCACAATTGCTTAATAACTTGTTCAGAGATTAAATTCACTTGTGATCCACTATCTATGAGTGTATCAATTTTACTTTGTTTTGCAATAGCCCTTATATGAAACAATTCATTCCTCTTACTTTCAACAGTTGCTTCATTACACTTTGATGAAGAAGCATAGGAATTAGTATTGACAAAAGGAATATTACCTTTGATACCTACAACTGAGATATTGGTTTCATCATCGGAACCAAATCTGAGATCCTGCACGATAGTTGCAGTCTTTTGCTTACCCTTTCGATCCTTGAACCACTTTGGCTTCTGATCAGGATGCAGTTTCCACCATCTTGCATCTCTATGCCCTTTCTTTTTACAATGTGAGCAATAAGGCTTTTTGTCCTCTTTCTTTGTAGTAGTTGTTCGTTGTGATTTATCTTTCCCTTTCTTGCTTCCTTTTTGCGTACTGGATTCCATCAACAAATTGTTATGGCTATTCCTTGAGCTTGTTTCCAAATGGATAGCTTGCACACTAACTTCATCAATGTTAGTTGGATTAAACATAAGTATTGTATGCCTCAACTTTTCATGTAATCCACCCATATACTTTAAAAAAAATTCTTGTGTATATATTGAATGCCCAAAATTAAAGCTCTTTTCCTAAACTTCTATGTATAATCCTGTACACTTTGTCCTTTTTATTGCTTTAATGATTGCCAATTCATTACTTCTTTTTGCATATGACCTAATGGATAAAACTATTTCTTTAATGCATATATAAACTCAAACCAAGAAGTAATGCTAATTGGATCTTTTGAGAATCCTCAGTAAACTTTTGAATTCTACAATAAACTTCAATTTGTTTTAAATATCCAATTATCAAGTTTCAACAAAAGTGAATTAACTTCATTATTCACAGGTTGTTTCTTTTTGGAAGATGAAATAGATGAAGAAGATGAAGAGCAGAAGAAGATGAAGAGGATGGGGACAAAGGTTTAGGAGGGTCACTACCACCTCCTACTCCTTTACCTTTGTCATCTTTTGTAGATTCACCTTCCTCTTTCTTTCTCTTCTTGAGTTCTTTTTTCCTCTGTTGCTCTTGCCTCTTTTGGAAAAGAACTTCCACCATAGCCTTCATTTCGAGAAATGCTTTCTAGAAATATTTTTCATCCAACTCTGTAGGACTTTGTTTAGTTGCCATCTTTGCTCATGGAAAAGTCCTTCATTTTCCAATCTCAGGATTGAACTCAATAAGTGCACCTTCTCCTTGCTTCAATTTCAACCTGGTTAACATTCAATACTTGCAATTTTCCTATTAAACTGCTTTGATACCACTTGATCTATAATTAGACCTATTTACAAAATAACTTGCAAATTAATCTGAACTATATTTTTTCCCGATCCAAGCGGTATTGCATGATTATGCTTCTTAACCGTTGAAAATGTAAAACTAGTTCATTAAACTTTATAGAACTTGAAAAGATTATCTAACTACTATAATGTTGTAATTAGAAGTCAAATTCTAAATTGAAAAATGAAAAGAAATGGAGAGAATGATAGATAGAAGATAGAAGATCAGAACATGCAGGTTGATAACGGAGTTCATCCAATCAGGACTATGTCTCTAGGTCTGCTTCTCAAGTAGGACCACTTTATTAATGTTGTCAAGCAATCAAATTGCCTTGTTACAATATCCAAGCTCCAAAACCTACATAAAATTTCTCACAATCTCCTCTCAACACTTGAAGACACTCAAAAGGCTTCCACACTTACAATATTCTCCTCCAAAGAACTATTTCTCCAAAATGAACTTCACTAATTCTCCCTGTTACAATTTTCTCCAAGAAAATCCTACTACCTTTACAATAAAAATCAGTAATATCCCATTTACAAATCTTCAAAAATAAATCCCCCTTTGGCTTTTATAATTCTAAGCCATACAATAAAAAAATGAACCCCTTTAATTATTAGTCGTTATAATTTTGGATAATAAAATCCCTTTTAAAAGAATGGCTTATAATTCAAGCCTTTAATCCTTTCGGGATTTATTCCTTTAATAATCTTTATTCTTATTTAAGCCCCTTATAATTTGGGCTTAAAGGGGTTAATTGTTGAAATATGAGTTTACGGATTTTTTTCTCTCCTTGTTTTATGGTCAAGGCAAGAGGATTTTAAGGTATAAAATCCCACCAAATCCTCCCCTTTTCTTTCAATTTTTAAGTCATATATTTTTTCTTTAACAATATGATTTAATCCATTTATTTTTTCTACCATGTCAGTGCCAACTCACTACTCCTACCACATCACCACCTGCCACGTCACATGTTGACATCATCATTTTGACAAAAGTTTGACCAAAACTTTGACTGACTCTATCTTGCTCATATGGACTTTGTTTGATGTGATTCAAAAGGCATCAGAATCATATTGATGACCCCTTCGACATGACGATGTTTTTACGTGGATTTAAGGAGATCAATTTTTCACCCCTTTTGACCACCTGATTTGCCTATTTGACCAAACCTTTGACTACACATAAATTTTTCATTCATAATCCCTTTGAGCTCATTCAAGTTGCATCAGGATCATGTCAATGAGCTCTTTCCAATGATGTCAATTTAGATTAATTCTGAGACTACAAAATTTTAAGGTATTTTGGATCCACCTGGATCATTTCTCCCCATTGAGAAGCTTTTGGACCTCCAAAAGTCTATTTTATGTACAATTTGAGCTAGGGAAATGTTGCCCCACTTGCGCAGTATCATTTGTCCTTCTTGCTGAAATTTTCAACATCTGACCCATCACAAACACAAAGAAATATGAGATAGCTTTGCTGATACCGTCAATTGTATGTTCATCAATATTCACTATCACATTCATCATCTACATAGAAATAACTAGCAGAATAACAAGATACAGTATTGAATACACTAATGTGAAGGAAATAGTATCAACATTCTAGATCTCTTGAACAGGAACATTATTAGAAAATGAAACATTCAAACCCTCTTTAACCACCTCTAGCTGACGGCCTGACTCTGCTTGCAACTGATCCTCACACTGTGTTGTCTGTGACACCTTATCATGATCTGAATCTTTATGCTTAGTATCACTAGCTATTACAAACATAAGGGTTAAAGCATTGCTTGCATTTACAATCATCTTTATATGCATTGTGTTTACAACAGATCTATCATTCTTCATATGATGAGATTTTACAATATATTCAATTTTTTCCTTAAACAAATGATACTTGTTATTTTCCCTATAGAAAATGGCCTTTTTGTCATACAAATAAGGACTACCTAGAACCATCCCACAAATGTCAAGCGGAATAACATCTAACTCTACTTCATCATTTAGCCGAGCATAATGGCCTTTTTGTCATTGTGATTGCAAATTGGAGTTTACATTGTTTTGATACATGTAGCCGAGCATTATCATGCACCCAACCCAATGGATATGGCTTAGGATGAGGAGTTGATTTTAATCCTAATTGCTTAATAACTTGTTCAGAGATTAAATTCACTTGTGATCCACTATCTATGAGTGTATCAATTTTACTTTGTTTTGCAATAGCCCTTATATGAAACAATTCATTCCTCTTACTTTCAACAGGTGCTTCATTACACTTTGATGAAGAAGCATAGGAACTAGTACTGACAAAAGGAATATTACCTTTGATACCCACAATTGAGATCTTGGTTTCATCATCGGAACCAGATCCGAGATCCTACACAATAGCTGCAGTCTTTTGCTTACCCTTTCGATCCTTGAACCACTTTGGCTTTTGATCAGGATGTAATTTCCAACATCTTGCATCTTTTTGCCCTTTCTTTTTGCAATGTGAGCAATAAGGCTTTCCATCCTCTTTCTTTGCAGTAGTTGTTCGCTGTGATTTATCTTTCCCTTTCTTGCTTCCTTTATGGTTATTGGATTCCATCAATAGATTGTTATGGCTATTCCATGAGCTTTTTTCCAAATGGATAGCTTGCACACTAACTTCATCAATGTTAGTTGGATTAAACATAAGTATTGTATGCCTCAACTTTTCATGTAATCCACCTAATACTTTAACAAATTTTCTTGTGTATATAATGGAATGGGGTAAATGCACAAAGTTGAGTCCACAAAACGTGGAAGTTTTTTCCTTAGCCAAAAAATTGAAATCGGCTTTGCAAAAATGGGATCCCGATTTTAATAAATGGGATCCTGATTTTAATAAACGGGATCCCAATTTTTAAAAATCGGGATCTCGTTTAGCTTTGAGATCTTGAGCCTAAATACAAAATAGGATCCCACTTTTTAAAAATTGGGATTATGTTTCCTAAAGAATCCTGAATCGACAGACAAGGAAGGGGTCCCGATTGCTATGAAACGGGATCCCAATTTATAAAAATTGAGATCCCATTTTGTAGAAATCGGGATCTCGTTTTATAATGATTTTTTTTTTAAAACAAATAGAGTTCATTTTGCAATGGACGGGATCTTGACTACAAGCGACAGCAACCTCCACAAACAAATCTAGGTACCCGCCACGCCCCTTTTTTTTGCATTTTTCCATTTCTTATTGAAATTGTGAAGAAAATAAGTGAATTTAGCATTTTTTTAAATTTATTTCACATTTTGAGCTTTTTTTTCCTGTTATAGTAGAAATGAGTAATTGTAAAAATAGATGAAAAAATGCAATGAAACCTAAAGATTTTTTAATAGAAATGAAAAAATGAACCTTGAATTGTGTTTTACAAACAAAATCTAACTTTGAAACCTAAATTGTTCGATTAAACCAAAAAAATTTGAATTTGAAAACCCTAATTGAAATGAAACAAAAAAAATGCATTTCAAAACCCTAGAAATTGAAATGAAATAAAAAAATTGCATTTGGAAACCCTAATCAAGCTTTTTGAAACCTTGAATTCAAATCAAATGAAAAAAATTGAATTTGAAAACCCTAGTTTGAATGAAACAAAAAATGCATTAAAAACCCTAATTGCTTAGAAATGAAACCCTAAATTGAATTGGAAAAAAAAAATGAAACCCTAAATTGAAATTGAACAAATCATTTTGATTTTGAAAACTAGGTAATTTCAAGCTGAAAAAAATTCATTTGCATTGCTTAAATGTTTTAAATTTTATTTGCATTGTATGGAAAAATGATATGTTAAACTTCAATTTCAATGTTAAATTATAATTAGATTCTGAGAATTTGGTTGTATAGCACGGCCCTATAAGCCCCAGATGCTGGTAAACTTTTAACGGCCCGTGGCGACCTCCCTCACGGTACCCGGGATGGGGAGACTAGAACTTCGTGACGACCTCCACGCAATATAGGAAAGACTTAGCCAACCGAGCTAGGGCCCCCGCCCGATTAGAAAACAATATGTTAAAGAATAGTTAAAATTCATAAATTTTATCAATGTTTGTTTGCAAATTTAGTTAGAAATTCGTAAATCTAAGCACCTACAATTGATTCCAATTGGCACTAACTTGCAAGTCTAAATTATTCCAGTTCACCCAAACTTCACCCCAAGTTTGCTAAACCCTAGACCCTAAACTTTAAAATCTAAACCCTCAACACTAAAGAATTTGAATTTTGTCTTAGGACCTTAAAATGAAATTTGGTTTCCTTAAAAAACCCTTTGTTGTCACCATTTAGTAGAGCTTTTTGTAATGTTTTCACTTATTTGAACACATAATATAAAACCTTTTGGTTTCTACAAGTTTATGAAGATTGGATGATCACTCTCTATGACACTTAGACATGATCATTAGGGATCTAAATCATTGGAAGAAAAAAATATTCTATTATATCCACAAGATAGGAGAGCGAGAGTGAGAGTGCTATGGGTAAAAGTTCTTTCATTGGACATACCTACAGTGGTTAAATTTCAGAATGGAGTCTATTTGGTAGGTTGAAAACAATTATGAATATCTAGAATACCATAAAAGTATAATTATAGCAATTCCAATTGGAAATACTTGGGTATATATCATATGAAATTTAAATCTAGTAAGGTGTCTATTATATAGGAGAGTTGATAATACATGGAAAGAGGTTTGTATGGGAATATATGTATTAAGAAACACATACCATGACCACTATAGGATATTTAAGATGTGATCCTAGATAATAATCCACCAATCCTCAAGCATAATGGATTCTTTAGCAATTAAGAGAGATTCAATAACCATAAAATTACCTATATTTTGATACTATATAGATTTATGTGGAAGGATAGAAATGCATCAATAAGGAGACCAAGATGGAACCATTTAACACCTAAGGTACACCTATTGCATGGGAAAGGGAGGAGATACATGATGATAGTTTGGAGGAACTATGCTATTATTACAATAGAGATAGGAGGAGGATTCATATTATGCTCCTATAAATAAGAGGTTAATTTAGAAGATTAAAAGAACTAGATAATAACAAAGGAAATAATTCTATAGAGGGAGTGAGTGGGATTGTTGGAAATATACAAGGAGAGAGGTGAAGGTCCCAACACCTACATAGATTCCTACACGAAATAAACCAATCTAGGCACTTCCTAGAAGGATCAAGATCCATGTGAGTAGCCTCTTTTTATTTTTGTATCTTCTACATATGTATATTTATTCCTTTATTATGTGATTAAAATTATGTATGATATAACTTATTAATAAGTGATTACAAGTATAATTATTAAAATATTTCATATTTATTTTGATATCCTCTAATGTAGGAGGAAATTTCTACTCGTTTTGATAGATGTATGTTATTTTTGTGATATGTATAGATTGATTCATTTTTAACATGATACTTTTATTAGAGGAAGTAAAACACTTTGACTGAGCTAGATGGAACTAATTATGTGAGCCCTCGATTCTCCACCTAGGATATGCGGTGATGACTAGCTTAATGAGAAAGAAGAAGATGGGACAAGAGCTTCTAATGGTATTTTTGTGAGTATGATATTACATTATGATTGCATTTAATTGGTGATGCTTTTATATAGATGTAGTAATTAGGTGGTGATGCAGTGAATTAGTAATTGTTCATGATAGTATGATATGATTTGTCAGTTAGAAATGATTAATTTATCTGTTATATTATATTGTTTGGATGGATGTGATGAAGGACAGTGTAGCATCACTCGTTCGCGGGTGCCTTGCTACGCTGCGAGTCCTTCTCACAATACAATGCTTTGATTTTATATACGTATGTACATGTACATGACTTCATTTGTATGCAGGGATTGCAGGTACATAGTCTCGATTCCACCTGCTTCGGCAGGACAGGGCGAGCACCAATAATCCAATGGTATAATGTTAAAACAGAGGTGGCAATGAAGTCATCTCATCCCATGATGTCAGACCGTCTTGTTTAAATGGTTTTGTGCGTTCTTGAAATTGTCATTCTTTGTAGTCGTCGTTTGTGTTTTATCGTACATTATTTATGTTGGTATTTTATATGCTGTGATTTATTGTATTTAATTGATGGAAATGATTGTTTATTTTAATGTTAGATTAAACTGTATTTAAATATTTAAATGTTTTATTTATTTATTTTAAAAGTCATGTATTTTATTAAAAGTTCATTAAATATTAAATTGTGAATATTATTTTAATTAAT
>VDFB02231237.1:5796-23412 GCA_007258455.2 Sequoia sempervirens | reverse complement strand
ATTCATTTACATTTAAATTAACTAGATGCATGGTTTATTTGTTCTTCAATTACATTGAATTTTACATGTATGATAATGTTGTTTCAATTTATATCATAATGTTTCTTTAGAAAAGGGTTCTAAATATTTATATCATATTGTTGTTTCAATATATATATAAATTTCATAATGCTATTTGAAAAATGGTTATAAATATTTTCATCATAATGTTCAAAGTTATATAGAAATAGCATTATACTATTTCAAGAAGGGTTATAAATATTTGTATCTATGAGAACCATGTGAGAACCAAGATCCTAGAGAGGCAATCCAACATGAGATTACAGGTAATGAAAGCAAATCATTTGCATTAACAAATAACAAGTATAAATAGTAGAGGTTGCATACCCAACTCTCCACGAAATAGGGATAGGTGGCAATATTCAAAGCAAGAGAATAATGTAACTACCCTAGGATATAGAGGCGATGTGTCAAGTCTAGTGACACCTCTTACAAAGAACTCACCAAGTTGAAAATTTCAATTGGCATGTGTTATAAGTCACCTAACTATGATTGAGTTAGTGTTTACTCATAGAATTATACACCAACACCCCCCATTAAGCATAGTTTAGGTGAGTTTATGAAAAAATGAGTCCCGACTATGTGCCATTTTAGGTACCCATTTAAAAGAGTTTCTCATAAGGTGGAGTAAAGGAGAAAAACCATGTGGGAACAAAACTCCTCTCCAAAAGGAGAAACAAAATGCATGAAAAAAGAAAACAAGTGAAGAAGAAGGAGGAATTATATCATGACCCCCCTAGTTCAACTTTTGTCACATGTGTACAATAAATTTCCCCAAAATGGGAGATACAAAGAGAGACTTGGAAGCCCCCCATAAGATATTTTGTAGTGCACATAGATGCTCAATGAAGTATGACGAAGAGAATCCATGAATGTTGAACCACATTTCTCCCCTTAGGAAGAAGGAAAACCATAGAAGTGTGCAAATAATATTCTCATTCTTGATAGGAACATGCAAAAAGAAGTATAAAGGTGTTTGAGTTATGCACAAGATCCAAATAAATTGATGATTCCCATAATGTCTTCATAGAATGCTCAATGATCTCCAAGACAAAGATAATGTGTGACGAAGATTTGGGAATAGGGACCACAGGGATCATAGATGTATGATGATAATTGGGACCATAAGAATATGATATTGTCACCGTAGAAGCTTAAGTAGGCAAGGCATGAGCAAGAATATTTGAAGAAGACAAGGCTAACACAACTTCAATGAAGTTGAAAATGAAAAGAAGATGAATGTCCTTGCAATACCGTTGTCATGATAAAAAAGGAGAGACTCTACAATCAAATGACGAATGTTTGAAAGGAATGATCAAGAGGACAAGAGTGAACCTACAAAAGAGAATTTGAAGTAGCCTTTAGAGAATCCAAAGTCTCTATTGAAATAATAGGTGGAGGAGACTGAATAAATTTCAATATAGGAGGTGTAGAAAGAGGAGAAACATAAAGATATGTCTCTGTGTTATCAGGACAATAAAGACTATTCCAATAATCAAGTTCCTCTTCAGTATCATCGTCATACAAAGGATCATCCTCATTATCATGGGTGAGAAGCGTGTCTATAGTGGGATTATCTGGGAATGGAGGTTCAATGGGATGTCCATATATTTTTCCATAGAGTGGTCCAGAGAGTGTGAGGGAACTCAATGTGTGACAAAGTCCATGATTTGTGGTCCCCAACACTTATTCTAATTAAGTTTGTGTTTACAATACTGGTTTACAATTTCTGGGAGATATTGTTTTTTGTTGAAATCACATATTTTTAGAAAATATAATGATTTAAGCCCTGAAAGGTTCTATTCAAAGGATTCCAATTGAAGATGGTTTTGATTGATCCATCTTAGATCAAACCCCCTTGGATAGAACCCCACTAGTTTTAAACCATAACTATAACAAAGCCTCCTTTACTCCTATCAAAATGTTGATATAAAACCACTTTTGATTTACCTTTTGAGGGATCAAATGAACTCATTTAAAATTTATTTTTTGTAAGTATGTAGTCCTTATTATAAGCTTCCCAAAAAGTATAATTTTAAATAAATTTAATTTAATTATTATATTTATTTTTTATTTCTTGTGAATGTAGGCTTTTCACTAAAAATCAAGCTCTCTATTCTCCACATGTGGAAAAATATCAGATTATCAATTTAAAAAAAAAATATATTAGTGCACTAGATATTGAAGTTCTTGATCTAACAAAAAAAAAAGAATTTCAGTACATACAAAAAAAAGTTATGTTGTATACAGTCTGCCTATCTCTAAATTGTAATTTGTTTGACTTCAAAACTTGATTAAGGAAAAAATATCCAATAAAACACTATGAAACCAAATTCAAGCACTAGATATCATAGTTACAAATCTAAATTCAAAACAAATAATGATTTTATCCTTCATGGAAAAGGAGTTATGTTGTATACAGTGAGAATCACTCAAAAATGGTGTTTACTGAAGAAAACTATTTTTCAAAGGAGATGGAAAAAGAAGTGCATTCCAATTCCAAAAATTTTGAAAAAAATATATTTAGAATCTACAGAAAAAATCTCACAAATCACTAGTTTGCATCATTTTCAAATTCCTCACGATTTAGCCACTATAGGTGCATGAAAGTGGAGATTTAGTTAGAAAAAACCAGTTCAGTGTCCAATTTGGCCAAAAATTGTAAACCAATATTGTGGGATCACCCTTAATCCTAAGACATGATCATTTCTACTTTCCCATACAAATTTCTACCAACATACAATAGGTTTAGGAATAAGTCCAAACAAATGTGGCAATAAATGAATCCATCGGTAGTGCTTTGAGATTCCATCGTGCTAGGACTTATAGTTTCGTTCTCCCAAACTAATGATAGGTGGATGATATCTAATTCCCATTTCCAAACTAGATAATTACCCCTTTGGAACTTTATTTCAATTCATTAATACAAAAAAGTGACACTTTATAATTTTAGTGCATGAATTTCCAATAAATCCCCCTTGATTTTGTGTGTTTTCCCCCCAAATTGCATAATGAATAGACGAAGTGCTTATAGTCACTCTAAAACAACTTTATTAGGAACTTTATAGCAGCAATGCGATACCAAGTTAGTTAGAAAGAGGATGAAAAAATAACCATTTTTTCCAAAAGAACAACTCAATTTCGAGCTCATTTGCACAAGTTATTTTTTCCAAAAGAACCACTCAATTTTGAGTTCATTTGAAAAAGTTATGGCCCTTTGAAAATTTTGCATATGCAAAAATTATACAACTTCTAACAATTTTCCCAATGTGCTTGGAAAAAAGTATTCTTTACAATTTTTAATTAACAAAAAAAACTATGAGAATAGAAAATTTAAGCCCCTTGTGGTGGAGTGTGACCAAGGGCTAAAATTCCCATATGACCAAGGGCTAAGTATTTCCCTCCTTTTCCTTGGCCGAGTGCCCGTCGTGGGAGATGGCGGGCCTATGGGGTTGTTGACCCCTTCAACGGGTCATTTGAGGGTGTCCCTGAGGCCCCTCGTGGTGCGGCAAAAAGGTGAGGCGACCTTTGTGTGAGGTCAATGTGGCAAAGAAGAGGCCAAAGTGTGCCCGTCGTGGGAGATGGTGGGCCTACGGGGTTGTTGACCCCTTCAACGGGTCATTTGGGGGTGTAACCGAGGCCCCTCGTGGTGCTCCAAATAGGTGAGGTGACCTCTGTGTGAGGTCAATGTGGCAAAGAAGAGGCCAAAGTGCCTCTATGCGAGGCTTTGGAAAGAGCTGTGCAAGGCTTTGGCAGGGGCTGAGCTTCAACCTGTAGGCATCGATGTTGGAAGAGACGTCAAGATTCCTCAATGCGAGGATTCGACGCTCAGTAGATAGGCTGACTACACCCTGTATGGGCCATCTGCAGCATGTCGAGGCTGGCTACATCCAAAACATCCTTTGTGTGCAAAGGAACTTCGTCCACAACCTTCCACAATTGCATAATCATTTTTCAATTATAATGCCTTCAATAATGCGTTCGAAGATGGCAAAAAATCAGTCTCTATGCCGTGATACAACCTACAAAATGTAATGAACTCATGCTTGCAAGCAATGAGTTGATGGTGGCCTTGCTTTCACGTCCAAGCACTGCCCTCTGTGGGTGTTCGAAGCAAACAATATACACAAAGAAATTTCAAATAATAACACAATCTAAGCGAAGCAAAAACATAGATTCACAAAATGAGAAAACAAGATTTGATGCTAACCACATCACTTTGATACCATGTGAGAACCATGTAATAACCGAGATCATGGAGAGGCAATCAACCATGAGATTATAGGTAATCAAAATGAGTCATTTTCATTAACAAATAACAAGTATAAACAATAGAGGTTGCATACCGAACTATCCACAAAATAGGGATAGGTGGCAATATTCAAAGCAAGAGAATAGCATAACTACTCTAGGATATAGAGGCGATGTGTCAAGTCTAGTGACACCTATTAAAAATGACTCACCAAGTTGAAAATGTCAATTTTAATGTGCTATAAGTTTCCTAACTATGATTGAGTTAGTTGTTACTCATAGAGTGATACACCAATAGTTTCATACTATTGTTTCAAGTTATATATAGATATCATTATGTTGTTTCAGAAATGGTTATAAATATTTGCATGATAATGTTGTTTAAAGTTATATAGAAATATCATTATGCTATTTTAGGAAGGGTTATAAATATTTGTATCATATTGTTGTTTCAAGTTATATATAAATATCATAATGCTATTTCATAAATAGTTATACATATTTGCTTCATAATATTGTTTAGAGTTATATAGTGAAACAATGAAAAATAGGTTGGGTTGATTGGAAGCAAAAGGGGGTTCACCAAAATGATAGTAGCTAGACCTATTCACCTTTATTTCATTAGGAAATGTGATCCACATAATGAAACGACTATCAACCTCAAGGTGAGTCAAGTGAAGGGTGTGAATCTACCAATTTCCTTTGTTTGCAATGACAAGGGTCTTGATTAAACAACACTTTGGAAGAAACATTAAAAATAGAAAACTAACTCCAAAATATAATCTAAAAAGTGCACCTAATAGATTAAGCTCAATTATGATGGAACTAGAAATCAAAATTCAGATCTAAGAAAGGTAAAATGATGTGTACCAGTCATCAAACATGTTTTTCCAAAGCTAACTGAGGACTCATTCACCCTATGGAAAATGGGTCCTGACTAGGGCTCTCTAACAATAGTTTTTGGGTTCTCTTCTACTATGTCTACACTCTTAGATCCTCGGTTTTCACAGTCGAACAACCAAAAATAAATCCTGAAGGTGAGTTTCTGTGAAATTTCAAGAATGGTGACAACAAATGCAACTTTGACAACTTTGTAATTTTGTTCTTCAATAGATCTTCTACCTAAATCTACAAACACAAACAAAGAGGGAAAAATGTTTTGTTGTTGGTGAATGGGTGTTTGCCTTGGTCAAGCCCTATTTTAGTAATTAAAATTTATAATGAAATGAAATAACATGAAAGGAATGGTGAATGAACAAGCTTATGTCACAACTCACCAAACCCTTGTTTAAAACTTGGAATGTAGATCTAGAACTAGAATGAAATGACTTCAATGGATGTGGATCTTGATCTTGAAACAATTCATTTGAATGCTTGAATGGATCTTGAACACTACATCAACATATTAGCTCAAATAACATGCATGATACAAGAAGACCTTGACATGATAATACAATCTTGATTGTTGCAATAATTCTTCAATAAATCTTCTCTTGAATGCCTTGAAAATGCTCTTAAAATTCTCTTGTGAAAATACTTTTATGATAACTTGAACTTGCTAGCTTGTAAATCTTCTTAGATGAAACTTAGTGAAATGACCTAATATTTATGCATATGTAACATTAATTCCCGAAATTAAAATAACACAAGCCAACATGTGAATATACATTTGAAATCATTGAAATACCACCAAAAACATTGGAAAAATTTAGGTTTTATGTCTTAGTGAGGACCCATTTTCCCTTGGATGAATGGATCCTAGGTTAGTTATCTAGGACACACATTCTCCAATGATAAGTGTTATGTTATGGCATTAATGAATGTCAGGTTTTCCTCTACATAAATTGCAATTAATTAGGATTGAATTTGAATTAAAGTGGCCAATTAAAGAAAATTAGCTTCACTTTATTAATAAAGCCCTAGATAAGTGTGAAAGTGTAAAGGTACAATTTATAATACCAAAAATAAGGCACAATTAAGTCCATTTTACTTAGTAATGCCCTAAACTTAATGTGAATATGTAAAATAAATATTACAACACTAAATTAAGGAGTCAGTTAATTCATTTTATTATTAATATTTCCCAAATTATGTGTGAAAAAGGGATAATATCTCCCACACTACATTTAGCCCCCACTTTAGTGAGAGGATGAGATCAAATGCAAATTCACACTAAAGTAGACATTCAAGACACAGATGCATGCAAAAATGACAAAGATAATCATTCAACATCAAAGCCTAGAAGAAACGGAGGTGGGTCAAGCTTCAATTGATTGTACAACTCGATATGGATCAAGTCTAGGATGTTTGTCCAATACATTCACAAGGAGAACTCGATGTTCATTATGAAAACAACACATATACTCACATGGGCTATTGGATCCTCAAGCCATCAACTAGGTGAGTCCCCAAAGGGTGGCAAATGAGAGAATCTTATTAGGCTCCCACACAATATCAAAGTTTTCCTCATGAAACTTCAATAAGGTACCACAATACAAAACTTTGATCTTCACAAGGCCTAACAAGCTACATTATGCTAAGCACTCGTGAACAAGGGAAAAGCTCCACTGGCAAGAAAGGTGTGTTATGTTTGGTGGCCTTGAATTTAAGGTTTCAAGCTTTACACGTTGTATTATGCTAAACACTTATGAACATTATATATATATATAGTTTGTTCAAAGGGACTTCACTTAATTTGTGTAAGGTCTCTTCTTAGGGATTATCCTACCTAATGTCTCCAAGAAAGGACAAGTCTAGAATAATAGAATTGCAACAAGTTTAGGGAATCCAACATGTAGCATCACCACAAAGAGGAAAGTCATATGCTAAGAAATAAAACACTCTCAAAGGACACCAAACCCTATGAAACCACCAAGAAAATGGCGCATCACAAGAATAAAGAAAATTACACAGTGAAACATGAGTGTTGATGTATGCTTCCACTTTAAAAAAATTACTAACACCATTGCTATGAGAAATAGCTTTAAAGTAGCAAATATTCAATGCTAGCCAGAAAGAAGAAATGAGAGCTTATTCAGAAAGCCCTATGCCAAGTCATATGTTTTTGAATGAAACTATATCATGAAAGGGGAAGGGATTGCCCCCATAAATACATAAGGGATCTACGAATTCAGGGTTAGTATATATTTGCTACAATGTGATTGTAGAGCTCAAAAACATCTTCATTCTCCAAATACTTGCAAAACAAGAAGAATGACATATAGAGAGTGAAAACAAAGAAAAATATTTTGGGTCTATGAATGTTAAATTCCTTAAGATCCCTTCAGGTGGTCTTTGTTTTCACTAAGTACTGGCTCGTGCTTCATCTTTTTGAACTCCATCTGCTACTACCACGTGTCTACCAGGAACTCACCACATAAATGCCTTCCTTCAATCTCCTACTAGCTTCCATCATGCTTCCACATGTTGTCACCACATACACTTATGGGTTGCTTCCCTTCACTTTTCAATCAAGCCCCATCCACGTGCCATATAGCTTTCATCTGTGTACACTTTTTGGTGGACCCTACAGTTGGCATTGATAGTAAAGAATGCCTCCACATGTCTTCATTGTGCAGTCTTTCAATGCAAGGAGGAGGAATCAATGAGCAGGCCTCGATCTGCAACCATGTTTCTATTTTGTGGGGACTTCATCAAAGGGTAGGCAAGAGTGAACTGTGTGCCCCACCAAGCTGTTGTGTGTCTTAACTGACTGCAGGATTGATGTAGAGGGAGGTGGAGACCTTCTCAAAATGACTCACAAGTGAACATCAGATCAATTTCAAAATGGGTTTCAAAGAACTCATCAAAATTCCACAATATAGCATGTCCTCCCTTGTAGAATAGGCAACCTGGTTTAAGCCACTTTACACTCAAGCTTTCCAAAAAAATTAACAAATAAAATATGGATTAAGATACCCTTTTAGGGCCTACACAACATATCTAAAAACCAATAGTGATTCTTTTGGACCAACATATACTTTCAATACACCTACCCTGCTCAAGGCTACTCAATTAGCCTACTTTTACAAAGAAACCCCTCTCTAACTTTATCCCCTGACTAAGAAAATTTCAACAGTGTCTCAAATTGTCTCAAAACCAAGGATTTTTAAGGTCCTAACCCTCTATGACACCTCTAAGAGCCCCGATCACAAAACCCTCCTTAACTTGCCTCAAAACTAGGGCTTCCTGGTTCTTGGTCTTCCACACACTTCCAGAACTTGTTTATTGACCCTACACCATTAGGAAAACATATTTATACTATCCCAACTCAAAAACATACCCCTCCTTCAGGTAGATCTTCCACTGCTATACCCTAGCCTCCAACTTCAAGCACTTTTCATAGTCAAAGCTTGGTGTACACCATAGTATTCATCTCTCCTGCACATTATATTGTTAGTCTAGTATGGTACATGTTAAATATGATCCATTTCACAAGATACAGTCATAATCTCCCATGAAATGGATCATTCATTCATTAAAAACTCTCAAAACAAGTGCAAAATTTGTCTTTTCCTGAGAACAGTCAGTTCAAACGTACAAGAATTGACCTATTTTTCTTATCATAACATGTAAGAGGTGTTAAAACATGTAAATACAAACCCCTAAAGCATCCAACAACATATATCCTTAATAGGAATCAAGCTTTCATCTAAAAAACACATAAAAATGCAAGAAAACAAAAATTTTATTGGGTTTTCTGAGAACAGTCTGTACAATACTTGCTCCAATTGATCAACCTCTGTAAAAATTACTTTTGAAGCTTTGTATAACCCCTCACCAACTTCTCAAACCGTTTTTGATTGATTACAATGCATAATTACCTCTAAAACACCTAAAACTCATTTTCCTGCCTAAAGTGGATTTTCAAAAATTTGAATTTCCAATTTGCAATTTATTAAACTCTACTATCTAAAAACCATTGGATCCTTAATATCCAAATTTATTTGACACAATAAAATCATAATAAACCTATCTAACCTCCTAGAGTATTATTTTTCCATTTACAAAGCATTTTGGTCCTAGGGTCCTTATCAGGACCCTTAGGACAGTTGACTCCTTTCAAGTTCTTTCCCATTTCAAAAGCCATTATAGGCTTCAAAAGATTATAATTGATGTTTTGATTTGATGGAAAAGTCCTCCTGACCCCTGCACACTTCTGACCTTTGAAGAGCTCCTTGAAGGCCTTGGGTGCTCCTACACCATTCTCCCCAAGAAAGAAATATTTCTTTCCCCAAGAAGTATCCCATGTGTTGCCACCAAAAGACCCCTTGCTCTCATATGTTTTCATCTTCAAATGACAAGGCATATAATCTCCCAAAGTCACTGTCTTCCTCTTTTGCCAATCTGCATTCTTGACAGAATCAAAACAAGGATTAGCTTGTCCTCTTAGCTGTTTAAGATCAGTCTGTCCCTGTACCCTATTTCTTCCTTCATTCCCCTAATTTCCTTGTGAAAAGATACTATCACTAGCATGCTCAACTATAGGGCATTGAATGCCTCCAACCTTGACACTGTCTAAGTCCCACAAATTCTGATTTCTAGGACTGTGTGCTCCACAACCCTGATGCAACTCATCACTCCTCCTCCAACGAGTATCTTCCCCTGTCTTACCTATCTTACCCTGCTTATTCCCTGCAAACTCTTCTCAAAACAAATCACAAAACTATCATTAGACTGCTCCAAAGGCAAAGGCACTAATTTGTATCTATTATCTCCTTTGTGCACCAAATATGTGTTGTGAAAGCCATCATGCACTATCCTCGTAGTGTACTGCCATGGTCTTCCTAAAATGATATGACCACAAGTCATTGGAATGACATCACAAAGCACCCTATCATGATATGATCCTTAATTGAGAAACCTTACATAAGCCCCCTCTTTAAAAATCTCTTACATGTTGTCCTTTGAGTTACCCAAGTGGCCTTTTAGGGAGTAGGATGATCAAATGTTTCAATCTCTAGCTTGGTTACCATATCAACTGAAACTAAATTGCTATGTGACCCTAAATCTATGAGCAATCTGCAGATATTACCATGACTCAAACAATTTTTCTTGAAAATAGTTACCTTTGGCTCTTGATGAAGTCTTTCTCCTTGCTTGACCATAAGAAACTCACCATCAGTCACAAGGTCTGCCATGAATGTTTTTGATTCCTCCTTCTTGTCTTCTTCTTCTTGTACCAAGTTAGCTCTCCTATCTCTGCCCCTATCAGCTTGTTCCCATTTAGGACACTTGAAGGAAGGATGCCCTAGTTCACTGCAATTGAAACACCTACCTATGAATGGTCCTCTACCTTGTCCAAATCTGCCTCCTCCTCTAGGAGTGTATCCACCTCTTTGGTTAGAAAATACCTCTTTGCCTTTTTCATTGCTGCTCTTGTCATTGCTGCCTTGTCCTTGCTCTCTATTAACTCTGCCCCTATTTGAACTACCTCCTCTTCCACAATTTCTTTGATCTTTCTTGCTTCCTCTTCACCTTTTCTTTCAGTCGGCCAATTGAAAAAACATTCTCCTAATGTCCTTGGCATTTGAAAACCAATCTCATCTTGTAGATTATACCTCAAGCCATTGATATACCTAGCTACTTTCTCATCTTCTTCCTCATAACCTCCTCTGATACCAAGCTTGTGAAATTGCTCAGTATAGGACATCACATCCATGTCCTTTTGCCTTAAATTCTGCCTCATCCTCTTCACATGTATTGTGTAATCAAATGGTAGGAATTGTTCCTTGACCAAACTCTTCATCCTTGCCCATGTAGAGACTTTTACCAATCCTCTAGCCATCCTATCATTCTAAAAACTAGTCCACCATGTCAATTTTGTGCCTCTCAACTTAGTTTTGGAAAACTTAACCTTCCTCTCTTTCATCCATCTCCCTAAACTCAAAGTAGTTCTCTAAGGCATCAAGCCATCCTAACACCTCTTCACTATCCATCTTCCCTTGATAGATAGGAAAATATATGTGACTCTTTCCTCCATGACCTTGTACTGCCTTCAAAAATCTTAGTAACCTCCTTTCCTTAGGGTCCTCTATCTCATCTGCTTGTTGTTCTTGATTTACCCTCACATGCTCTTCTTCTTCATCATTGTCTTCTTGGTCTTCTTGTTCTTCTCTCCTCCTACTCCTCTTAAGGTTATTTATCCTTGCTCGCATGGTATCTCTCTCCCTTATCCATTTCCTTTCTTCTCTTGCTCTGGCCTACTCTCTTGCTACTTCTTGTTCTCTTCTTTCCCTTCTCTCCCTTTCCAAGATTTCCTTTAACTCCTCTAACTCTCTTGCCAATTGATTTTTTGGTGCCATTGTTTTTTCTTCAATCCCTAAAGGACCTACTCACTGCTCTTATACCACTCTGATGTAGAGGGAGGTGGAGACCTTCTCAAAATGACTCACAAATGAACATCAGATCAATTTCAAAATGGGTTTCAAAGAACTCATCAAAATTCCACCATATAGCATGTCCTCCCTTGTAGCATAGGCAACCTGGTTTAAGCCACTTTACACTCAAGCTTTCCAAAACACTTAACAAATAAAATATGGATTGAGATACCCTTTTAGGGCCTACACAACATATCTAAAAACCAATAGTGATTCTTTTGGACCAACATATACTTTCAATACACCTACCCTGCTCAAGGCTACTCAATTAGCCTACTTTTACAAAGCAAACCCCTCTCTAACTTTATCCCTGACTAAGAAACTTTCAACAGTGTCTCAAATTGTCTCAAAACCAAGGATTTTCAAGGTCCTAACTCTCTATGACACCTCTAAGATCCCGATCACAAAACCCTCCTTAACTTGCCTCAAAACTAGGGCTTCCTTGGTTCTTGGCCTTCCACACACTTTCTAGAACTTGTTTATTGACCCTACACCATTAGGAAAACATATGTATACTATCCCAACTCAAAAACATACCCCTCCTTCAGGTAGATCTTCCACTGCTATACCCTAGCCTCCAACTTCAAGCACTTTTCACAGTCAAAGCTTGGTGTACACCATAGTATTCATCTCTCCTGCACATTATATTGTTAGTCCAGTATGGTACATGTTAAATATGATCCATTTCACAAGATACAGTCATAATATCCCATGAAATGGATCATTCATTCATTAAAAACTCTCAAAACAAGTGCAAAATTTGTCTTTTCCTGAGGACAGTTAGTTCAAATGTACAAGAATTGACCTCTTTTGCTTATAAAACATGTAAGAGGTGTTAAAACATGTAAATAAAAACCCCTAAAGCATCCAACAGCATATATCCTTAATAGGAATCAAGCTTTCATCTAAAAAACACAAAAAAATGCAAGAAAACATAAATTTTATTGGGTTTTCTGAGAACAGTCCATACAGTACTTGCTCCAATTGATCAACCTCCATACAAATGACTTTTGAAGCTTTGTATAACCCCTCCCCAACTTCTCAAACCTTTTTTTGATTGATTACAATGCATAATTACCTCTAAAACACCTAAAACTCATTTTCCCGCCTAAAGTGGATTTTCAAAAATTTGAATTTCCAATTTGCAATTTATTAAACTCTACTATCTAAAAACCATTGGATCCTTAATACCCAACCTTATTTGACACAATCAAATCATAATAAACCTATCTAACCTCCTAGAGCATTATTTTTCCATTTACAAAGCATTTTGGTCCTAGGGTCCTTATCAGGACCCTTAGGACAATTGACTCCTTTCAAGTTCTTTCCCATTTCAAAAGCCATTATAGGCTTCAAAAGATTATAATTGATGTTTTTATTTCAAGGAAAGGTCCTCCTGACCCCTACACACTTTTGACCCTTCAAGAGCTCCTTGAAGGCCTTGGGTGCTCCTGCACCAATGATTGAATGACACATGTCTACGAAGGAGTTTATTGGGACCACTACCATCATTTTGGGGGGGTGCATTTGTTCTAGAAGTGACTACATGTCATGGCCTGAATCTCTTCTATTGAAATGACCAAATGAAATCATTGCTACAAGTATCATTTCTCTCAATACGAGATCTTTTATGTTACTGGCTTGCTAGGCGGTGGGATTTTCATCTATGTATATTACTTCTTCCATACGAAAATGAGTTCAAAAGTTACAAAAAAATTAGGAAAAAGACACTAGGCCTTTTGTATTTCTTTTAGATTATTGTATAAGACTCTCAAAATGTGCCACTATTCAGCCTCTCTATTTTCTTAAGCTATTTGATAAAACATTATACTGTGTCATTGTTATCCTAAATTGTTTATTTGCTGAACTTCTATAATTCTAAATACAAGTTTGCTGGTTAGACCATGTCTTTGACTCTTCTTTTTAGTAAATGGGTATGAGATTTATTTTATGTCATTAAATGAATTGTTTAGGTTTTCTTCTTTGATTTATGTTATTCTCGAACATAGCAGATTGGTGATCGGACCCTTAAATTGAATCCCAAAAGATAGATTTATTGTGCCTATATCTATTCCTTGGCGCATCACCTTAGTTAGATCTTTATTTATTTATATTTTCTTGATTTTCCCATTCCAAAACCCCAATTATAGAAGTCAACTTCTTTAAAAACCTGGAGGTCACTCAGTTTAGTGCAGTTGGTACCCCCGTTAACTAAGTTTCCCATAAAGGCTGTTACCTTTCCAATTTTTGGCATCAACAATTTCTTTTTTCTAGCATGCCCGGTGCGATTGCTTAAATGAATTTAAATCTAAAGAGAGTGTATAGTCCATTGGCCTATCACTAGATCCTAGACAATGAATAACCGTGGTTTGTTAGTGTCGCCACTAGGAAGAGTACAAGCCACAACCCAGATAGTGAATGTTTCGCTTCCTCTACCCCTTCCACTAGCCATGTTGTCAGTTGCTAAAAGAAATTATGTGGCATGGGATTCGAGAAGTCCCCTCGTAGCACTAGTAGCACCAATCATTTGAGCATCTAGAAGATGTGGCAGACGTGTGTCTAGTACACAGAGTTACAAACCAAAATATAGCACTAAGGTTGCTCACAACCTCTTTCAGGGGTAAAGCATTGGATTGGTACCACATGCTACAAGCTAATATCATTGCTACTTGGGATCAACTCGGAGACCCTTTCTATGAAAAAATCTTGAATGATGGAGATAGGTATGAGTTGCAATATCATTAGCTAGAAATCATAAAGTGGGTCCCATATGAAGCCATGACTGACTTCAATGCTTGGTTCCATGTAACTTGGCAAAGAATTTAGGCTACTATCCATCCACCAGCTAACTTGGTGTTCATGATTTACTTAAAATCCATCAACGTTGACATCTCGATGATGATCCAGTGTCTTGGTGGAACCACACTACTAGATGCATATAGCATTGCAATCAAAGCAGAGAACAATTTTATAGACACCAAAAAGTTACCACCTCATCCCATCATGCCTATGTTCCTTGAGATATTAGTTCCTGCCTAGGGGATGCCAACTACTAGTGCACCTGCTCCTCCTCAATCCATGTACACATATCCAGTTGCACCACAAAATTTTGCTTCCACATCCAACTCTTCAAAGGATGAGATAAGCGACGTCAAGGAGATGTTGTAGGCTATGGCCAATGAAATAACTACTATCAAGTGGAACCAGTATGCACCTTTGAAGCCAACCTATCAAAATTATCAAGGTAAAAGATCTTCCTACCAACAAAACCAGTTCCAAGGAGGTGCTCACACAAATTCGTAAGCTTAAACAACTAATCAAATAGTATCAGTACCCACTCTGCTGCAAAGTGCTAACCCAAGCTTGAGTAGAGAGTTGACTACAGGACAAAATAATCTCACCAAAGATATCAATCCATGGTGCTTCCCCTATGGCGATGCACATATGCCCTAAAATTTCTCACGTGGCAATCTATAACAAAAGGTGGTAGAATAACACATCCAAGGTGCATCGTCAGACCATGGAGGTTATGTATATGCCCCTTCGCAAATGGAAAACATGGGACTCATCACACATATTCAAGGTATGTCCTTAGAGCAAGAAACTGATATTGATCTCGATCACATGCTCTTCTCATGGATGGAAGAAGACACGATGTTTTCCAATGATGTATCCACATCAAAAACCCTGCAAGCATAGTTTGATTACAACACTCACTCAAATAGGAGATTCATGGGTGAACCAATTGTTCCACAACTAGTTAAACCACAGCCCAAAAGTGCTTCCAACCAAAAACCTAGTACCTTTGCAGTGGCACAACATTGTCTGCTGCGAAGGAAAATTGTTGTAACCAGAGCTAAGGAGTAGAAGCTTTCAAATTTTCCAACATTTAATGTGATGGAACAATTGAAAAAATCATCTGCTAATGTATCTCTTTGGGATATCTTAGCTATTCTAGAGTAGAATAAATTGCTACAAAAGGCTCTCTAGGAGGATCCGATCATTGAGCCAACAAAGCAATCGCTTAAAAGAAAGGATTTTGACCTACCACCCCATGCCTAGGTTCTCACAATAGCATAGAGGAAGCCTCTACCAGGGTTAGAGATAAGACAAAACCGAAATCCTTCTTCCTAACTCTTATTGTGGGAGAGAAATTATTACACAATGCCATGATTGACTCTGGTGCTAGCATTATAGTCATGCCCAAACTGATAGCTGAAGCCTTAGGAATTAGATATGAACCTTTAAATAAGGGGGTTATGCAACTTGATGAGAACAAAGTTGAAACAATAGGTGTCATCATAGAACTCCCCTTGATTATGTTCTCCTGCCCTAGCATCATAGTTCTGCAAGATACGTTGATCATAGATGTTCCCCTCATATTCAATCTTTGCCTATCTTTAGAATTCACTTCAAAGATAGGTAGATATATGTCTTTGGACTTGTCACACTTGATCCTTAGGACCAAGCATGGAGCTAAAATGAAAATAGTGTTTGAAGCTCTATATTTAGAACATGTGGCTGATGAAGCCATGATCAACTTTGAGGCTACTCATACCTCTTTTACCAAAGAAGAAATATATTTCCCTGAGCTACTGGAGGATGAAAAGGTGACTAGAGACTGGAAAAATTTAGAGGAAGTTCTCTTGAGTGAATATATGACACCGATCCTTTCAGAAAATATCAATATGCTACCGGTTAGACACCTATGTCATCTATGATGAAGATCAAGTGCTTCAAGGTCATGAAGGAACCCAAGAATGGTCAAGCTCAATCCATGGATTCTACACTTGATGGAGGAAGATGCAAAGTGTGTGCAAGGTCCCGGATATGTTTGTATCCCCACACAATGAAAAAGACACTTAGTATTTCCGCTCCAATTTGTTTTCTTTTTTCAAACAATGAAGTGATCTGTATAGGATCTAGACTAGATTGCAGTTTTTAAATGCTTAACTTTTACAATGCTTTTACAATGATTATTTCAAGTTAATTGAATCGAAATTAACTTAAGGAAATAACGGAATAAAAGTAATAACAAGGTGATTAAACAGAAAGGAAGGAAATGGGAGACAGAAAGAGAGAAAAAGAGAAGTGCAAACAGTGTTTGATTTCGGAGTTCATCACGAGAGTGACTACGTCTCTGGGTCCACTCCAATAGAGTGTGACCGATCCGATTAATCTCCAAATCAATTACAAAAGCACCACCATTCTCCAAGCATTTCGGCAGCGTAACGATGCTCTGATATGCAAGAATGGTTTGAAGAACTCTCCAACAAGACCTCTCTTTTGACGCCTCAGCATTAGGACTTCATCACCTGAAAAACTTCCATGCCAACCCTCACCTCAAGCCCCCTTTTTATACAAAGAATTTGCTCAATTTGGCTCTCAACCAATTGATTTGCAAATATTCACCTTATCTCTCCAAAATTACATAAAAATATGCAAATCTTCCTTTTACAATAAAGAAATCTTCAAAAATCCCCCTCTATCAAAAATAAATCTCCTATTTTACATAGGAAAATCAGGATAATCTCCCTTTATTATCCTTATTCGCTTAAGCATCTTCCTTAGTTACATTTAATCCTTTTACAAAGGATTATTGTTTGTTAAAATTTTTAAAATAGGGAGTTTGTTTATTAATTTTAGGCATTCGGCTTTAGACTGTTGAAAAAAGTGAATCGATGCCAAGTATATTTTAAACCCTTCGCGTGGCTTACCGGTAGCCTCCCTTTTTGCTAGCCGGCCGGTTCGGGGTTCCAAACCCACCGACTGGCTTTTTTTTAATAGCAAAATGCCAATTCTAAAATAACAAAATTAACCGGCGCTATATATAGGTTACAGCCAACGTTTTGGTTCATTGGCATCGCGGGTTCTTCGCGTATGGGAGGTTGTGGTCTCGAATCCCACGCGGGCCCGAAGTATATTT